>CAEGAG010136857.1:0-12453 GCA_903067065.1 Brachyrhaphis terrabensis
AAAGAAAAAAAAAATCAAAAAACGTGAGCCCACTGTTTGACGTCTGCTGAGACCAAAGGTGCATTCACACCAGACCTGTTTAGTCAGCTTTCATCAAACTTTAGTTTGTTTGTCTAGAAAGTCCAGTTGGTTTGGAGAATATTTGCATCCATATATATATTTATGGATGCAAACAGAAGTACATGAAATGCGATCAATGTCATCGACAGAAACAGGAATGATTGCCGAGGTGTTCCAGTGTGGCCGCAGCAGTGAGTGTTCCCCAACCCCCCGCTCACCACTCTGTCATTCCTCCGCCTTATTATTTTTTTCTAACTCCATCCAATATGGCGCCCATTTTAATACTGGTTTGAATTCTATCACTCCACACTGACCCGAAAGGCAGCATTTATAAAAGAAAGATAATGCACTCAGCAGCTTTCCTATGCGGTGACATGTAAAGGAAACACATTTCTCACCTTCAGAGTATCACACTGCAGTAAGCTGAATCATTGCAGCTGCCTTGCATATTGACTGCACTGAGCAAGAAGTATTTAGATCATGTGGATGAAGCTCTAATATGCAAAGCATTGCAGCATAATGCAGTCGTTTGGATATGGCTTCCCTTTTCATGCACCTTATAGAATTGGGGAACGCGCACGCGCGCTAACATGCACATGCACCGATCGCAAAAACAAAAAGAGAGACAATGGCATCCATGCACTGGGTAAAAACTGGTCAGTGATATTCGGAAATGAATGTCAGCGCATGCAAACAGAACATTTCAGCTCATGATCCACATTTCTGCACCACGGGTCCATGCGCCATAGCTTACCGACCTGTGGGTGACTCGATGCCCGCCGAAGCGTACCCAGAGGCGTTTGGTGAAGGGTAGGATGATGTCGGTGAGATGATGGATCCACCCCCGCTAGAGCTGATTCCAGGCTTGGGGCATTTCTTGGATGACTTCTTCTCTTTCATCCAGGGAAACTCGTGAGCCAGCGGACCAGCCGGGGTAGCCGGTGCAGGGGCCTGGCCAGGCGGGCATGGCTGCTGTGCGGCGCAGTGATGGGTCTGGTGGTCATTTGTAGCAGAGCTTCTCCGGCTTTGCTGACTCCCAGAAGCTGGTTTCGGCTGGGTGGCTGTGCAAGGGCTAAAGCTGGGGATGGTGTGCTCGAAGGGAGGCGGAATTACTGTCGACTCCTTGATTGATGAAGTTTGAAATGACTCCAGGACGGCGGGGAAGGACGTCAAGCACTCTGCTAGGGACGGCTGGCTGTTTATAAACCCGATCTCCCTCTCAAATTCAAAATTCATAGCTTCCTCAGACTAGTGCCCTCCCTAAACGACGAGAGCCCAGAATAATCCCTTTCCCGAAATAAAATAATAATAATAATAAAACCCTCATAGGCCTATACGCACGCGTACACATGCACATCACAAAACATGGCTGATTAAGAAAATAAATAATACTTGATTTAAAAAAAAACGCAGCTCCATAGGCTTCTGAACGTAGTGGCGTAAATGCGGTGGCTATATCATAATTGTGTATATTGGTTATAATAGTAGCGTATGGGGACCTGGGTAGGCTAAACTGAACAACTATGGGACGAAATTGCAGCCAATTCCTGGTCATGTGACCCGAATCAGCCAATCGGTGGTTCGGGCCTGGCGGCTGTGATGTCTGTGTGAAGCATTATTATTATTATTTTTCACGAAACGCTGAGGCAAAGCGAGCCGATCTGCCATTGTTCTGTGCTAACGGGGGTAAAAAAGCAAAGAGGCCGCTTGCCATGTGCGCTGAGTGGGTGGCAGCTCGGCGGATCCTGGCCGGTTCTAACAATAGAACTGAGCACATGCAGTTCCTGGGTGATGTAATGGGAATTAACAGTAGGTTAACGTAGGTAGTCGATACCATTTACAATATTATTTCTCAGTGATAAACAAAACAAAAACAAAAAAAATCTGAGAAAACAACTGCGCTCATTAATCTAAGGAAACGTGACAAAGGCTGAAAACGGACACTTTAGGCAGCAGAAATCTGGACAGCGTTTTAGATGCTGCAGCAGCTCAAGAGGAGAGGGCATGAAGGATCGGTTCACAGATCTGATGCTGGATCTGCTAACGCTTCACAGCAGACAGTTAAAGATTTTAAAAGATGCAGATTGAGGAACGAGTTCCTGTAAGTGTCCGATTTATCCCATTTAACACAAATATCTGCGCGTCCATTCTAAATAGACGGGGTGTGTGTGCAGGGGTGTGTGTGTGTGCGTGCGTGTAGCCACAGCGAAGATTGACTGTGGGAAAACTGAAATGCAATCTAAATATCGTCTCAAACTAAAATAGCATCTCCAAAATCCCTCTTGCTCTTCAGCCTCGCTCCTCTCTCTCCCGGGTTCGTGTGTGTGTCTGCTCTAAATGTTCGGGTTGTTCACACACCGAGAGCGAGTTCAGAGCGAGGTCGCTCCAGTAGCGGCAGAATAAAGAGCGGGTATCTGTTCCTCCCTCTTATAAAACACAATAAGAGACCCTCAGCTATTAATATTACACTAACTGTAAGTGAGATCGCGCTGAGTTGCCCTCGGACTCGACGGGACGTACATGTAGATATTTATAAAGATTAACTGGAGAGCTGAACAGAGGATATTTTCGGGGAGGGTCAGAAGAGCCCCGGGTGGAAAAAAAAGTGGTGATCAATCTTTCTCTCCTTGAGAGAGGCTGACAGCAGTCTCTCTCCTCCTAAATGAGGAGAAAACTTCCAGCCCCGCTGTCTCTGCCTCTGCGCTTCAGGGCCACAGTGTGATTTGGTTTCACGTATTTATTGTTACTAATATTATTTCATCAGCAGCCCGGACAAACGGCACAGAGACCGTTCAGACAAATCACTATTTAGCCGGTTAACTTTCCCTACTTTTTGTCATGTCTTCTCTTCCCACCCCCCCCCAGAAAAAAAAAGTCGAAGATGCAGCAATGTGTGTGGGAGTGAGGGGCTTTGAGTGGAGCAGAAAGGACAGGCAGTGAGTGGGCAGAACAGGCGGGCAGCAGGGACACACACCGAGCACAAGCTGCAGCTTCACCGCTAAACGCTTCCTGCGCATTTACTTTAGTTACTACATCTTTTAACAACAATTAAAAATGTCTAAAGCTCATTTAGTTAGGAGACCACTGGAGCTTGTTAATGGAGCTGCAGAGTGGATTTCTGACCCAATGACAAAGATGGAAAGGGGGCATGACACTGAGGAAAGGCATTTGTAAATCTAGTTTTATTTATTTATTTACTGATTGATTGATTGATTTTTAAACGACAATTTTTTCCCCCAAAATGATTACAAACATTTAGATTTTAATTCCTCTAGAACTACATATAATAATAATAATAATAATAATAATAATAATAATAATAATAATAATAATAATAATAATAATAAGTCGTTATAGGGTGGCAGTGCTGTTTTCGAATAACCATTCGAACTTTACCAAAAACAAACCTTACATAATCCCCTGACAGCAGGTTTTATTGTCGGGTTTTTCCTCCTTTAAATCGATAATGAAATCAAACTGGTGATCACACTTTAGTGTTTTGACAAATTGCCCAGTTCAGCATGCTGAAGCTGAGTTTAGAAAATTGCATTTTTAATGTGTGAGTAGCAGACCGGACTCCTTGTTCCCAGCAGTGTGCGCGGTGAGGAGAGACTCGGCTCTCCATCTGGTTTTACGAGGCAATAAATTAGAGCCAATCGCTGCTTATTGGTGTTTTTATTGTCTGTTAGTCCAGAGGAGATGTAAAGGGAAGCATAGTCATTATTTATGGGATTTTGATTTACGTCCTAAGTTTTTGTGCCGGTCTCAGGCTTCTGAACACGTGACAAAGAAAAAAACATGGCCAAAGAGGTTGGAGTGAGAAATCACGTGGCCTGAACGAGGCGTGGGCCTCAAGGCTTTTCTTGTGTGGGTGAGAGAGACAGAAGAGGGGATATAAACAAATCACATGGCCCCAAGTTAGCTGTAGGATGCCTGTCTGAGTTAGCCTGCAAGACCAAGGAACACCCTCCACTCATTTTCTATAGAATAACAGAGCAGGGAGCAGGAGACCCTGGAAGGTTGTCAACCACAGATACCATAAATAACAGAAGTCCCACCAAACTGCTGTTTTGCATTGATAAATGCTGAGTTTACCAAAACTCTATCAAGATTTACTGAATGTTTTCTTAGACTTTAAAGCGGTAAATCTGAACTTTCATTTTCCTAACACATTTGTCCTGCTCCACAGAGCTCTGAAAAATATGCTAAAAATCTTTTGCAGAAGATTTTACTCGTTTTATGCATATTCTCACTTTGAGGCATATATGAGAGTTTCTCAATTCACATGTATGACAGGTACATTTGCAGCTCAGTTAAAAGTGCTTGCATGTTGCCTCAGCAGTTGGGGGTTGGCAGTGTCTTAAGAACGCACCCCTTGTTTGAACATCATTGGTGGACTGATTTGTTAGTGATCATACATCAGCTTAATGAAGCAATAGTTTCTTTTTTTTTAAAATAATGACCGCTCTGTGTAACATAAAATTTTATTAAAGAATTGTTTGACAGACAACTTTATCAACAGTGGAAAAAAAAAAAAATAGAAACTACAAAGGACAGAAAAATGTTTCCTCCAAAAGGAATTTTTTTGTCTTTCCTGCTAATAGGTTGTTTCTATTTTCAGACTATGGGTGGATATCCAAACCCAACACTCGTCTTTCCCTGTACAAGCCAAGACATTTATGTACAAGGATAATAACATAAAAAGGGTAATAATAACAAAAAACTACCTATTTTCTTCTAAAATACAAGAACTGAAATTGTAACTTCAGTACATGGACAAGAGGAAACACAATGTTGCTTTTTATTACAGGTAAATACTAAAAAAGTACAGGATTTTCTTCCTCAATATAAATACACAAAGGATAAATAATATTGTTACAAAACGAAACTCTTTTTAAACTGGCTATAACAAATAAATATTTATATGTGAATGTTCAATTGAACACACATTAGCGACAGACGCTTTGATTGGACGGCCTTCCGTCTTCAAAATAAGATTTTATCTATTTTTTTTTTTAACCATTAACCATCAAAATGTAAACTCTAAGTGCAACAATGATGCCCAGCTGTATAACAGCATTTGAGTAAATCTTGAGCTTTTAAAAACAACTTGAGGGATTTATTTCCTGATTATCAGTGAGTGTGGATGGCTCAACCAGTCACTGGAGACACCGAGTTCAACAGTTGGAAGTGTCTGACATGTATCTTCTAAAATCTACTCACTGACAGATGAAGAAATAAATCCAGTTGTTTTAAAAATAAGTTTTACACATATGCTCAGAAATGTGGGACATGCATTTTTTTTGTTCAAATATATACCCTGTTTCCATGTTAAAAGTCAAGACATGTGGGAACAAAATAAAACAAGAGGAAATGGGGTTTCACACATTGGTATCCACCAAAGTGTGTAATGGGATGGGAGTTTGTGAGTAAGGTGGGTAATGTCAATGACTTCTTTAGACATAAATAAATAGTTCTCTCCACTCTTCTTTTTTACCCTGTCTCAATGATGTGCTAAATAAGGACACTAAAATTGTAGATTCTGTGCCCTCTTGCATTTGTCTAGAGATGTCAGCAGCTGGAAAGCTGCTTCTGGACATGTGTCAGTGAGAGGAAGTTAGCTTAGTGTTGCTGTGTGTGTATGCCGACGTGACTGTCAAAAGGTAGTTTAGAACAAGAGTGTGCCTGTTTGAGCTAGTTCAGCCTTTACGCTTTTATCTTAAACCCTGTTACAGTGATGGGACGGATGAATATGTATGTGAGCCTGTGTGGTTGTGTGTGCTGGGAAGGTGGGGTGGAAAGCAGGTGAGATTGGGTTAGTAATGATTGGGTCTAGACATACAGAAATGGGTACTGCAGGGGGAAAAGACAGTGACTGGAAAGCTGTCCAGTGGTTGTGATGTGCTTCATAAAACACGAGGCTCAAAGGAAGCTCTGTGCTGCCAGCTTGAGCCATATATTTTTCTCTGCCTCATGTTCTAACTGATGGAGAGACAGATCAGTCCACATAGCTCAGCTCTGCTGACAACAACACGTGTTGCCTGCAGGAGAGAGAAGTCAGCATAATAAATCTAACCACCTCATTAACAGCCCATTAAAATCTCAACCATTTCATCTACCAGACAGGAGAGCTGTGTGTATATATGTTTCTTAGGGGGATATGTTGCCATTAAAGGAAAATTTGAAACCATGCTGTACCTCTTAAACGGTCATTATAGGCTTTTTTAAACTCCATGCTCACTATACTATTGTTGCAATTTGCTACAAATATCTACTAGTGCCTATCATAAATCTATGAACATGGATGTTTATTTATACACTCAACATAACTGACTGAAATATTGAAATATTTCTTGCTATGGTAGACGCTTATTCTTGAGAGGTAGGATAATATATTGACAAATCAAATTCAATACTGAATATGAAGCCAGATGACATAATAAATACTAAGGGTTTTGTTTCCCAATTTACTGTAATAAATTATGAGGTTCCAATTGTCACAGTGATGTTCAGCCAAAGCTTAGTTAAATCTCTGATTTTTTATTTTTTTTTGTACTTTTGCTTTCTGTTTCTAAAATAAAACAAACAGTTCTTTCAAAAACAATAAGGAATGTCCTTAATATAACAGATTTGATGCTGTTGTAATGAAGGTAGTGATATTTAACACTGTTTCTTGCATATTACGGCACAGGGCATTTCACAAACCACTGGATGGCACCTTTCTGTCCTGCTTCGCCCCTCCCATTGTCCCACTGCAGTGGTGTAGTCCCCACATTTTGGTTTGTCTCTTAGTGAGTCATGTCATGTAACATTTTCTGTTATTTTCTAATTCCTACATTGTCATTTTGTTCCAAACTTGCTACAGGTGGGTGAGTTTGGGTGCTTCTTGGATTCTGCCCTGAGTTGAGGTGTGGTGTGCTGACAGCTCGGTGTAAGTTGGGTGTGTGGGTGGGTCACAGGGACCCTGAGGGCCCCCTCCACCCACATGGTGCTGGTTGGTAGTTGACATGGGCCCTGCGCCATTGTAGTCTATGGTTTGGTGGTGGGGCGGCGTAGGGCCCAGGTGGTTTAGGCCATACATGGAGGGCCCGGAGCCAGCCATGGGCTCCACATAGCTGCCACCCCCAACGTAGACTGGACTGGCCTGCATGTTTGTTGGCGTCCCATAGCCAGCATTGTTGGCCTGTACTAGGCTGTGGTGGGGATCACCATAGTCTGGGTCTGGGGCACCATATTTCTGAGGAGGGCAGCCCTTCATAGGAACATTGGAATAGGCAGTGGACATAGAATAAGACACTCCCTGGTGGAGCTTTCCAAAGGATGGTGGGGAGGGGGTCTCATAAGTAGGGCCCCCTCCTCCCCCTCCCATTGGATGCATCGAGTTCAGGAAGCTGGCAGAGGACTGCATGGTGAGAGGAGGGGAACCTGCCGGAGATGGTCCTCCAGAGCTGGAGCTCAAGCCCTTGGACTTCTGGTCCTTCTTGTACTTCATGCGTCGATTCTGGAACCAGATCTTAATCTGGCGTTCGGACAAATTGAGCAGGTTCGCCATTTCCACACGCCTGGGTCGGCACAGGTACCTGTTGAAGTGGAACTCCTTCTCCAGCTCAACCAGCTGAGCACTGGTGTACGCTGTACGAGCGCGCTTGGATGATGCAGACGAACCTGCGGAAGGACTCTTCTCCCCACTGCTGCCGCTCTCAGTGCCCCCTGATGCTACGGAGAGAAAAACACATTAAACTCACCACGCTGGTCTGAGAAGTGTAAAATCACATTAAAAACAGTTCATTAACATTTTGAAAATAAAGTAAATGTATGTATTTTATCAGGGGGATACGAAAAAGGAAGCAAGTTTAATGGATTATAAAATGCAATAGTCCAAAAAAATTAAGAGTGTGTGAATGTAAAGATAATAGAATAAATCCAGGCTGCATGCCAGAGGAAATTGGAAGCATCCAGTCTTAATAAAGCAGAAGGGGGTCTGGGCAGGCGGCCTGAATTATCCCTTCATATTAGTTGTCAACACTTCATAACAGTGGCAGTTATTAAAAGATGAAGGCGCCGGTGCTGGCCGAGAACACCTAAATTGCATCTTGGCTAGAGAAACAAACCCCCTCAGCAACAGCAGCAGCAGCAAAAGCAACTGGTACACTTAGGTCAACTCGACAAAAAAAATCTAAACTTTGTTTCAAGTAACTCATGTAACGCAAACTATTGTTTGTTGTCAGTCTCTGTGTTCCATGTTGTAAAAATGGCCTTCTGTTTAAACTGGAAGAAAATCATTCTGATGTTATCAATCTGAAGTCCACTGACTAACTGCTTCACACAGAACTGTAAATACATAGATCTACTGGAGAGATTCAGTGAAGATTTGTCAGTTGACCTCATTCATCAGTCCTGTAAACAGCGTTTTACTAAAAAATAAAGTTAACTTACTTAAAAGAAATATTTATTAAGAACCTTTCTACACAAGTACTTTGCAATCTAAAATTCAAGATGCTACAACAAAATATGTGTAATTGAGTTCCACAATCAAGCTCTGTTGAGTAAATGTAAAAAGTACAATGTGGCATTTTATATTACTGGTAAATCTGTTTAAACTATTCTTACTGGTGTCATTCTTAACAACTTCCTCCTTGAAAATGAGGATTTGGAATAATAATATTGCTAAAACATTAAAGCAAAAGGTAAGATAGTAATTCAAGCAGAAAGAAGCATGTCCTTCAAGTGAGTTTATGTTTTTATGAATATTTCAGTATTTTGGCTACTTTTATTTTCTAAACCCACCATTTAGTTTCTTACTGATTTTACCATTCAGGTGGATGTGTCAGTTTGAAAGGTATACTCTGACTATAAACCAATATGGAGAATAAAAATGATACACATATGTAAATATATACACATATAACAGACACATCTGCAGTGCAAAGATATGCATTTGTATGAATCTACCAAATCACCAAACGACCAACATTAAAAGATGATCAACAGCAATGAAATCATTAGGATCTCAGTTCATGCTTTGAACACTGTTGATTCTTTACTTCCTATAAAACCTTTTCCTGCCTGTTGACTCTGAATTGACTGCATAGTTTATTAAAACCAATAGACAGAATAGACTGTCTCAGCAGTCATGATGCAACAGTATATTCAACATAAGTCATTTTTAAGGGAAATAAAAACATTTTGATTGTGTCATTTAGTTTTCTCGCTGATCATTAACAATTTAAGTTTTAAAAATTTTCAGACATGTTTGCCAAAGTCACTTCATATTATTCCCCTTTGATAAGACCTTACATTTCAAATTCCAGATATATTATACTTCTGTAAAACAAAAAAATGAGTCTTACATTGCCTTCACTAATATATCTTTATTCAGTGACCATTGTTGGAGGTGAAAAACAAAGACAAGAAAACAAGAACAAACTTAACAACAAAACTTTTCTTTTTAATTTAATTTCTCCAAATAATCACCAAATAAATGTATTTTGTTAAGTAATCTATTCTGCTGCTGACCTGGACTGCAATGTTGCATCAAACATATATATATTTTTTTACTTTTTCTTGAGCACCATTTTACTTAGCGAACATACATTGACCCCCATATACTGTAGTTGTGTTTCTAATTTTATAACAGAACTATGTCTACTCTAGAATTTTACACAACTGCCCACAGAAATTATATAAAATCTATTTGAAATGGTTATAGGCTGAGTAAAAATCTATTTCTTTTACATGTTTATTTTGGTCAAATAAATTAACTTCTTCTGTGATACAAACAAAAGTCTCTAAAATGTTCAACTCTGATAAAAATAATAAAAACTTTACCAATGACTAAACAATGATCCCAGCTTTCTGATATTCACCATCAAAATAAATTAAATAATTACAAGTATATGATATTCTTCATTTTATAACAAATGCAATTTTTTTTTCATGTAGCTGTTTAAATTATCCTCAAGATCTAGTAATATTTATTATTTTGGACAACTGTACATTTGGCATAAACTCTTTTTCAGTAATTTTATGAAGTGGAACATTGTTTGATGTAATTTCTGATGTCATTTTATTGGTTAAAAAAATGACATCAGATTACCTGGAAGGGGATGTCTAAGATAAAACTGCTTGAAATGCATTTTTTTTTAGCATTAACAACAACATGCTTTGACAAGGGCTAACCCTAACCCATAAATTCACAGCACACAATTTGCTACATTATATTGGTATACGTCCCACAGTAACCTTACAGATAACACTCAACAGACAAACCCCTTCCAGACTAGTTTCATAGAGTCTGTCTGAAAGAGGTTTCCACAGAAACTGTCATGCAGAAACTCAATTTAGACAAGAAATTGTCTTAATTCTGTAGAGTTTTAGCCTTGGTGAAAAGGTTGATAAGCAAGGTGTTGAAAGAGTGGAGTGGTGAGAAGGAAGATAAGAACAGGATAGAGGCCAAAAGGATTCTAATGAGTGTGGAAAGTTGGAACACAAATAAACAGATGAGTAACAGACATGAAGAAAGAGGTGATAAACAGCAGAATGTTGTTTCTGTTACATTTGTTGGATCAGGCAAAGGGAAGAAAGATAAAGACAGTGAAAAGTATAATCTGACACACCGTTGCCGGAGTTGTTGCTGGGTGAACAGTTTTTCTGCTTGGTTGTTTGCCGACACTCCTTCATCCAGGGAAAGATCTGCTTGGCTAGCGTTGGGTTGGGCGGCAGTGAAGAGGAGCTGGATGATGTAGAAGAAGATGTGGAGGAGGAAGAGTTTGATGACTTATTAGGGCCTGATTTAGAGACTGTAGAAGACCCAGCACTGCCCCCCGGCTGCTGAGTGGTGACATTACCATTGCTGGATTTGGGGGGCAGTGGAGGGGACACCTGGGAGGCTGGGTGGTGCTCAGGCGGCAAACTGGGCCGCATGCAGCTGCCATTCAGCTCCTTGGTCTTGGCTAGCTGCTGCTGCTGGTGGCCACTATTATTGCCTAGTGACTGCAAAGAGCAGGCGGAGCGTTGGTACGAATCCACATCCAGATGGGTTGGGGACTGGAAGGGAGGTTGGTGGTGGGACACTGGGACCGGGGCATCGTAGCCCCCAAAGCCATTGGCAGCTGCTGCTGCTGCTCCTTGCACCTGGTAGGTAGAGTAGCCACCAAAAAGCGTTGGGGAGTTGTCGTAGTATGTTGTCTTCTGCATTTCTGAGAGAGATGGCAGCGTCTTCTTTTGCTCCGGTCCTTAATGAAAACCACTGCCGGAAGACCATTTGGTACCGGGGGTCACGTGACGGTGTCTCTCCAACGGTCCCCTGCAACCTGACCTGAAAGGTTAGCAAAGACAGAATAAAGAAATGACAGAGTTAAATCCATCTTCCTCCAATAAAAGGCAGCATGACATGAATAGAAACCACTGCTTTTCTCTCCTCATCACCTGACCCTCCCCCACCCTTTCTGAGCCCAGTTCACAGCCAGCAGATGCTCTCGAGGAGGGGGCACGAAGAGGGCAAACTGTGTGTACGCTCTCTCTGTACACACATACACACACACACACCCCCACACACCCCCACACACACCCACACACCCCAACGCACCCCCATACGCTAATGTTAACTTTGAACAGAAATTTTACTCATTGGAGTCATTAGAATTTCAGCTTTAACTTATTATTCACAAATTGTAATATGGTTTTCTAGCATGGGAACAGAAAAAAATGTGTTGTTACCATTTCTATATTTCATTACTCATTTTCATATTTTAACATTTAATTATGTAATTCAGAAACATTGGGGATGCGTCCAAATTTAAAAATTAGATCCAAATCTCCCCTGGAATGTGTGAAAATTGCCATATTAATTGTTATATCTGTCTACATTATTTCTTTTAAAAACAACAGCACGCTGAGTCCAGAAAGTTGCATTGAATGTAGATCGTGTAGCCTGTATGTACGTTATGTTTTATGACTGATGAAGGCAGCCTACTTCTGTCAACCCCGCCTGCCAGAGCCTGTCTGTGTTGGCCTTCATGTATGATTTACTGAATTTTGACTCAACTGATCGTTTGTTTCTGCACGAGCGAACGTTGCAGCCCAATAACGAGCAAGATTATTTTGCGTCGGTAATAGCTTTTTTTTTAATTTTTATTAGAGCAGGGGAAATGTGTAGGGTAAATAAAACATTTATTATTCATAGATAATTTATTTTTTAATGATTTTTATAATTGTGTAAATAGTAAAAATACGGAACGGTACCAAATTAAAAAATTGCATACATGTTAATTCAAGACCGGAAATGTTTTCGTTTTTTTTTTCTTTTTTGGAGGTAATAGATAGATAGATAGATAGATAGATAGATAGATAGATAGATAGATAGATAGATAGATAGATAGATAGATAGATAGA
>CAEGAG010136862.1:0-10329 GCA_903067065.1 Brachyrhaphis terrabensis
TATATATATATATATCTGTTGTTTACATTTAATACTAAATCGCTTTTGCACCTCTGGTGTAATATTTTTGGCCTTTCATCTTTATGAAATAGCTAGAACTCACTCAGATTGGATGAAAAACATTTATGCATTTCAGTGTTCCAAGAATTACCACAGATCACTAATTGGATTTAGATCTGAATTATTTGTGCCATACTTACAGTTGAAAATGCTTTGATCTTATCCATTACATTGTAGTGTTGGCTGTGAGCAGTGTTGTCTTGATGGAAGATGAGTCTTTTACAGCAAAAGCTTTTCATGTTGATCAAAAAGTTCAGCTCTGATCTCATCTGACCAGAGTACATTCTTCAGCATATTTTGTTGTTTCTACATGTTGTGTGCTACCATGGACATGGTGGTTGCTTCTCTGTTTAATTGTCTCCTTACTCAGCTTGTCAGTTCAGGCAGAAGGCCATGTGTTGACAAGTCTTCATTGTGTCACTATCTGTTTTTGGACGACAGATTAAAAAGTACTCTTTGAGACTATCAAAGCTTGTGAAATAGTTTTGTAACCTAACTCTTCACTTTTCTTTAAAGTTCTTAGCAACCTAATCCCTGACAGTTCTACTGTGTTCCTTGATCTTCATTATGTATTATGTGCAAAAATGTTGTCTAACAAATGCAAATTACTAAACTTCTGAAGTGAGTTGGTAAGTGGTCACTGGGAAAAAGGGCCTAGAAACCAAATCTTTTTTTTTTCTGACTGAGTACTTTTGATTTTCACTTTTAATCATTTTTGTTTTTCTGCAGGTGTTACCTGTTCAAGGGTATGTCATCTTCTTCTGAGCTTTTCCACAAGATTCAGATTGTTAAACAAGCTGGTACTGGATAATAGGTAAGGGTTTATGTCCTGTTTCTGTAACTGGAACCTTTTAAAATGAATTCTGGACAAGGAATACAAACAGCTACATGTAGAACTCTACATGCAGAGTCAAGCATACCTCTCATAACCTTGCTCCCCTAACTAGAGATGGGTTAGTTTACATTAAAAATTAATGTCCTATTATGCCCCTGGGCCACTGTTTCTAACCTTGGTCTAGATACAGATGGAGTAATGTCCTGAGGGAAGGACCTGTGCCACCTGGAGTTACTTGACTGACCTAAATCCTGGGCAATAGTTGAAAAACCTGCTCTGACTCACCCTCTGTCTTTGGGTCTGAGCCTGCAAAGAGCTGACTTCTGTTTTGAAGGTTTTAAATTTTATTGTGTTACTACATATCAATATAACAAGATTTATATTGAGCTAGATTTTTATTTCAACCTCAAATGAGTCTTTCATCACTTCCACTTCACTCCTCAGGTCATTAGGAATTGTCTCTACTAAAAAATCAGATGAAAGGCTATTGAAACTATTTAATATATCCAAAACTAGTCATTATAGTCCAGAAGTAGTGAGTTAAAAGATAGATATAATAGAAACTGTTTTCATTTCTGTATCAAATTCTAATATTTATAAAATGCATCAAAATAATGTTTTAATCTACCCATATTTTCCAAAAATTGTTTTCATCCTATGCTTTTATTAACTCTTTTAAATATTTGAAATTTAAAACATAGCACTGTGGACAAATCTGAATTGAGTAATGATTTCCTTGAACCCACAAAGCATAAAATTTATACTTAAACCCTTAAACTTACTGACTGAAATTTGTGGTTAAATAGACAGATAAATTAAAATACCTTCTGAAGAAATATTTTATGGTCTTATGGACAAGAAAGGTATTGACCAAACTGGCGCTGCAATGAATAAAATTATGTTTGCTGGATACAAGTTGAAGCTTCCAAATTGAAGGACACTGGATCACCTCCTCCTAGTATCTTGCTCAGTGTCTACAAAGAGTTACAAGAGCTTTTGTTGAAAAAGGTGGAACTGTGAAGATGGAGGACTAACTTGAAATTCCTCATCCTCAACACCTATCCCTACATAGGGACAGTTAGTTGTTCCAACAGTACAGTGATATAAAGCACATAAAACAGATTTTTGAACTGATAAGTCAGGCCAACACTTTGTTCCTGAAATGGCTCGAAGCAGGGGTGGATCAGCATACAGAACTACTGTGGGCAAATGAGTTAGTGGGCAGATGGCTTTGGTTATGGAGAACCTGTCGCAGTCGTCCCGTCATCACACAATGTGCCATTATGTAGCATCTCTACGCTTCAAACTATGTCATATCAAATGCCTTTTCTATCTCGCTTCTGCTCCAGTCAGGCAGATCAGCTAAATACATGGCCGCAGAGTGGACCTGTAAACAACTGAATGAGTGCTATACAGCTACCTGGCTGACAATGAGGAGTGCAGAACAGAAAAACCTTTTCCATAAAGCCCGGCCTACGGAAACAAGCAATCTCTGTTAAAAACTCAACAGAAAAGCCTCGTGTCACTAGTATCACATGAATGAAATCTCCCTCTTGGTGTCTCAAATGCAGGAGAGAGATACACAGTACAGTGGCTCCAGCTCATCATGTAGGGCTAGCCCAAGGTAGTATGAGGCCTTGAGCAGAAAGCAATGTAGGTGCCAATTTTCATGTTAAGAACATCACAATCACTAAGCACTTCAACACTATTTCTGGAGGAGGAGCCAAATTTATTTGGCCGAGCTTAAAAGCAATCACTCATAATTATTTATTATTTGCTGCGATGTATTTGTGAATAAAACGATAAATGTTCATGTCATAAGATGAAATCAAGTTATACAATTTCATTCATCAGTACAAGCTTATTTATCATCATCACATCATTTTGATCTGTCAGGATGGCCAATAGTTGCTGAATGACTCTACTCTCCTCTGCAAACATTGCCAGCTGTGACTCCAACCCACAATGTCCATCTGTGAGACTACTAACCGCAGCAGGCAGGCAGTGTTAAAGGCCTTACAGAACAAAATAAAAAGAAAACAACCAAAGAAAAAAAAGGTCCACTCACAGCCAGATATTTGGTGTCTATTGAAATAGCTGTATGTTGTACAAACAGAAAATTGGAAAACATAAACATTTGAGGTTATGGATAAAAACTGTCAAGGATAAGTCAAAATACTCTGCTTGAATTTTATTTCTGCGAAGAGTTGAGCACTGAAGTGGCTAATTAAATGTAAACTGCCTAATGTAATTTGTCATGGCATCTGAAAGACCCAAGGCATATTCACAGCAAGCAGATGCTACTCAGCATTTCTCTAGCAAAATCTTTCATATGGGTCACCATTTCCTTAGACGTTGTTCATGCCAGATGGTGAAGTTGGGGGCATGGATGAATATTGCATTTCACTGCCATCCATCTTCATATTTTGATTGTTCACAAATGACTTCTTTATTGAGAATCCAGTTTTTGTTCCAGGTGTTTCAGATCAACGCAGCAGACTCCCCCTGCTTGATAATCATTAGCGGCCATACTGGACAAATACTGGGGGGCTTAACAGATTACATCCCAAACTAAGCTGCTGAACAACCAAACTGTGAGTAATTATAGAGCAAAATTGAGGTTATTAAGAAATTATGTTAATTAGGTATATGAGAAACATCACTTATATTACTTGTTGGAATATAAGGTTGCATTCCTTTTACTCTGATCCATGGGCAGACCTTTGCCGTTCTTGACCAGGTTGCTTCCTAGAGAACCAGTCATTGATCTGTTATTTCTTATTTACCCTTGCCAAATAATCAAATTTGTGACCTTTGAAGTTCTTGTCAAAAGACAAAATGATTGTGAAAAGTCACAGATTTAGCTGTGCAGTATAACCTGTTCTAAGTATAATCATACAAGATATAAGAAGAAAATAGATTATTACTTTACTTTTTTCTTTCGATTTCCTTCCATCCAGTTTGTTGCCAGAAACATTATGTCAGATTGAGGTCTCTCATTTCCGTGTAAAAATGAGTTTATGCTTTTGCATTTAATGTTTCTATTTTTGTCAACCCCCTCCCCAAAAACTAATGTTGTTGATTATGACTGATTTGTGAAAGGAATAACAGGCAAGGGGGTCAAATACTTTTAATAGGCACTGTATCCACCATTTGTCTGAAAATTGTTTCTCTTTTCATTGCCTAAGAGTTGTCTCAGCCTCAAAGCAAAGTTTCAAAGTGAAATTGGTATGTTCTTCTATCCATAGTTTGACAATAAATCCTTGGCTTACACTATTCACATTGACAACATACTTCAGATGTTTCCCCATTTTATATTCACATGCAGTTTACAGGGTTACAAACATATTTTCCTTAATCAGTGCAACTCATGCCACACAGCTTCAGTACGTATGGCAATCAGTCACGGCACAGGTACATTTCATACAGCGGAAACACAAAAATGAAAAACAAGTGTAACCACAATGATAATGTTCTAGTATCTCAGAAGCTCTAAGTGACACATAGACTCTCCCTATTATTTTGATATACCAACTAAAACACAATGTTAAGATATCTTTTGTTTTTTTATAATTATTACTGTAGTTTTGTAGTACTATATCTCACACTATGAGGCAAGAAAATCTTCCCAGTTTCTTCCTACGGACCCGAATTGTGGAAATAGCTTCATAATGAAATGTTTTTTTCTTCTGCAAGTTATAATTTTGTTGTTGCCACAACAGAAACTCATACCGTACCTTTGTATAGTTAAAAGGTTGCATTCTTATTCACAGTTTTGCTTTGTAATCAGAGACATAATTTTAGGCTTGGTACAGTGAAACAAAACAAGGAGGAGCTGTTACTATTCTAAACTACTGAGTATGTTGCTGGTACCTCACAGTTTGACAGAATAATTCCTGTGATTTCACTTGAAAGAGACACAAAAAGGAAGTGTCACACTGTGAAACCTGCATAACCTATTTCATGTT
Organism: Brachyrhaphis terrabensis; assembly: GCA_903067065.1. Lineage (NCBI taxonomy): Eukaryota > Metazoa > Chordata > Actinopteri > Cyprinodontiformes > Poeciliidae > Brachyrhaphis > Brachyrhaphis terrabensis. The sequence goes on from CAEGAG010136862.1 coordinate 4,864, forward strand.
TAATGTCAATCACAAAAGATTTGACTGTTTATTCCTTTGACCACTTTACTGCAATGCCAGTTTTGTGCCAACTGCTGAAAAAGGTTTTTAATCTTCTATGAGCTGCTGAGTACAGGTAAAATTATTTACAATAACGTAGTCAATGGAGTAAAGATGACAACACCCTACTTTCAAATGAGGTTGGCACAAATCAAATTTAAACAAGTCAACTACATCTTTTTTTTGGTCACTGTTTTCATAGTTTTGAAAGTGCATCTTGTTCTTATACTGTTGAAAAACCTGTTTATTTTCCCTTTAGATTATGCAACATTTGTGAAAACAAATATTTCACATCTTCAGCATCAGAGTTAAATACATTGATTCTGCCCATGTGTACTTGCAAAATCCTTTCTGACAATGCCAAAAAGCTTTAGCTGTGGCACCACTATCACTTGAAAAAGAAGGCTTGTCATCAGAAGAGAGCATCTTAATGCAGACAGATATTGAGATGAGATTCTGCAGCAAGTGGCCACCCCATATCTGGACTCTTAGGGACAGAGCTCTATCCTCCAACATCACAATGTGCGTCAGCACAAAGCAGGGTTTATCATAGACTGCCTCCAGAAATAGGGAGAGGAGACAATGGACAGGTCTGTCTGCAGCACTGACCTAACTGAACTCTTGTGGGATCAACATGAACACGCTGCTCATGCCCAAATGACCATAGACAGGCATATTTGCTGTCTTGGACCAGCTGTTGATTGATAAATGGGATGCCGTCACACAGAAGTGTCAGAGCAAGCTTTCCAAGCATTTCAACAATAGAAACATAAATACAAAAAAATAAATAATCAGCCAAACACACATTTCCTTACGTTTTGTTGTAAGTATATTCACAAACTGCTTTTTAGTGGGTCTAATTGCACAATAAAACTATTATAATACAAATGGGTGGCCTGATTACAGACTAGGCTGCGGATTTTATTTTGTATTCCATTAGTCCTTCAGGCAAATATAGCCATGTTTGTGTACAAGCCCACATAAACAAGGGTTTAATCAGCACCATTCATCTGACTTTAATAAACACATTTTTTAAGTTGAGAAATGTGTTGCTTTTGTGTTGTAGGAGGAAAATTGTAATTTGTGCCTATTCTATCAGAGACTTAATGCTTTATGATTGCTGCAAAATTGTCATTGTAGATGGAAGTCAGTAGACTATAATCGGACATTAAATCACTGAAATCCTTTCAAAAATTCAATTAAACTTTCGATGAAAATATATCAACACAGGATGTAATAACTGACCGCACATCTGAACCGTGGAATTTGAATGAACTCAGGAGTTATTTGAGGATAAATATTAAATCATCTAAATCGGCACATCTGTGGTCATTGTTGTCCTGCAATACAATAGTTTTTAAAACCTGCAGAGCTAATTTCTCAGCTCTGCTGTGTGAGCTCCTGACTTAAAGATTACCAACTGTGCGCAGGCAGAACATCTGCAGTTATTGATCCACTGGGCTCAACTACCCCTCTGATCTTTATGACATTGAGACCTTATCAGTGACAAACAGGGATGCTTGTGATGCTAAAAGCTCCCACTGAAGGTCTATATATAAATACTTAGCAGGATACCAGACTTCACAACATAACATATACAAGAATGTTCTTGCATCAAATGTTCAGAGCTACACAGAGTGGTTTATGCTGTCCTCTTGTCTCAATAAAGTTGTCAAATTTTGGCTGGCTAGGTGTTATTGTGTTACGCTTGCATGTTCCCTCATGCATGTGTCGGTTCAATAGTCTGGCTTCAAAGCTTGTCAGATTATGTTGGTGATATGATGTTGACTCTTGAAACCTGGAGTCTAATTATCAAAAGGAGGACACGGGTTTTGAACATGAATTGTATACATTTCATCTTTTTGTATTCCATCAATAAATATTTTTGTTTATTTCACTGCAATTTTCTAACACAGTGCTTTAAACTAAACCATTCCATTGTAACTGGTTATGTGGTTGTTATTATGGTCCAGCTTTAAGTTGAACCTCTACCCCACTCAGTACTATTTTGGAATCTTTTAGAGGTTTTCTTGCAGAAGTGCCCAGTATTTATTTAGTATGTACAGAGTGTATTTAAAGTTTTTGCAAAAACAGGACATTTTCCTGGTAGGGTAAACAGTTCAATTTAGGTCTCATTTGACCACATCTTTTTCCACATGTTTTGCTTTTGCTTTGCAATGCCACTTGGTACTCTTCACAGCTGCCAAATTTATGAAATGCAAGACCTGTCAAACTAGTTATCTTTGCTCAGTTCTGGATCTCTGTAGTTTTTTTGTCTGGGTTGTCAGGTTTGGGCTTGGTCATAACTGTGTTGGTTTGTGGTTGAATAATACCCATTCCATTCTCTGATTAGGAATTAAACGTAGCTCTTTGAAATATTCAAATCTAGGAGTACTTTTCATTGTCTTAATTCTGCTTTAGTTCATGGCTTGTCTGTGTCTGTTGGTTGCTGTTTGCTCTTTTAATGTTCCCTGACAAACCCCTAAGACTTTCACAGAAGGGCTGTGTTTATATGGATTGTTTGGTTTGTGAAGGACTGCATGGTGGCATCGTTGTTAGCACTGTTGCTAACAACGATTCAACAGTGCATCGTTGCATCGTTCCCTCATGCAACAATGCGCTGTTGCCCTCATGTGATGATGCACTGTTGTGCTGTTAGTACACTGTGCTAACAACAATGCAGCAAGAATGTCCGGGGTTCAAATCCCTTATTTGGGTTTCTGCATTGAATTAGCTTGTTCTCCTAATGCTTGTGTGGAGCTTTTAATCAAGGAAGGAACTATAATCACATTCTTCAGTCACTTGCAGTTAGGCATGGAGTAATTCTAAAGAGACATCTAAGTTGGCTGCTCAAACAGCAGGGGCTTCAGCAGAAACAGAAGCCAACACTGTAATGCTGCAATATGTACTAAATTCTGACTTCGAAATCTGATAAAATTTAATCAAAACCACATTAATAATCAAAACAAAATGTAATAAATCCTTGAGGGTATTTTATAAAACTTTCTGCCAGAGTACATTTTGCACTGATTATTACAAAATGAGGAGGTAACTATTAAAAAAATGATTATGTAATAATTTGGCTCATTAATAAACAATCACAAACCTGTGTCAGTGTTCATCTTAATCAAAATACTTATAATAACAATCATGTTGTAAACCTTACAATTAGTCCAAACGTTGGTTATTTAATTGTCAATTTATACACACAGGAGGAAGCTGGAATCCAACTGACATCCTTTCAGTTGAAAGGCAACTAAAACCACTAGCCACAGCTGCCCCAACTGCTACAAAATCAAAAAAATGACATAGGGATATAGATACTTTTTCTTCTCATAAGAACTGCATATATGAGTGTAATATGTTTACTTTAAATCTAACATGTTTCCTCAATTTTAAATAATTTCCAGTGCAAACATTTTTACAAAATCCCATTCATCTGCAGGATTAGTGCTGTCATGTTGGACTTTGAAGAACTCCAAATCTGGGAAAATATTTTAGAAATTATTCAGGAATTCTGTCTTCTACAATCTCAAGTAGCATCAATGAACCACCCTCACAGTCTGCACATGTACGTTTTTTGCTCTGCTGACCTTAACCACTGATTTGTGTAACCTGTAACCCCTTGCAGTTGCATTTCTTCAGGTTTATTGATGGTCTGTGGTAATCGGTGAGAAAGTAAGAACAATAAAAATGGATTTCAAATCAGCTTCCTGCACCTTTCTCCTATTTTTTGATTTACAATAATGACTCAAGAGAAATTTTATTAAAAAGCCATAGTTAAAATTGATCATTTAGAAATTGAAAATGTTACGTTTATCATCTGCAATTTAGGGTTGAATGTTTGGAATAAATCAAAAACCTGGCAAAAGATGTTACTTTGGCAAGTGTGTTTTCATCACCTCGTCTATCATGTTTTAGATTGACATGATAGACCAGCTCACATATGCACATTATGAGCTTTCAGTCTTAAAGCTTCTTTCTCAATCGTGTTCCTCAACAAAGCTCAAATACTTTGTCAACTCTGTTATAAATGCAGTATTTTTGTTGTGTTTTTTGCACTGCACATAGAGGTGGGTCAGATATCTACTATAATATCGTAAAATCTCTCTTTTAAGATGTTCCGCTGCTTTGCACAACAGCTCACAATCTGCAGTTGTTACCATGGCAATATCAACTCTCATCCTTTCTTCATATTGCTGTTCTTAGCCCTCATCCTTTGCAATTCCGTCTTATGTCTGGTGTCATAACAAAAACCTTAACATTAATGAACCCAAGGATTTCATTATGATTCTATGCCAGGCACCTGATGCCATTTTTATACATCAGAAAGGAAGACATTATCTAGCTTTTAGAAGTATTACTACAAATATTATTCACACAAATATTGACAAGATATATCAATACTTAAATGAGCAAAATAAAAATGCAAATTTTTTCATAATGTGGATTGATAATGTTTCTTTGCACCTAAATAAAGACTTCCTAGCCACCTACTGATTTGTAGGAGAAATCATTAACTCATCCTTTTTTTGTTGCTTCAGCCACCTAAATGCTGAAACTGGCTGAGGTACCAGCAGTAAAAAGAGAAACATAAGAACAAACAAAAAACCATGGACTCCTCACTGACAGCAACCATTTTCCACTTTTTCCAAATTCTAATCTCTCTTTTCTGTCAGAAATTAGTGACTCATGTTGTTTCCTCTCAATTCAAAGCCCAACTCATCTCCAGTGATGACTTTCAACTGTTTCCATTCTTTGCTCATAACATAGGCCAGACTCAGCCCTCCCCAAAGTCACCAAAAACCTCCTTGTCTTCAAAAGGCTTAGGTTTGTTAAACATGCTCATCAACCTCACAGCAGTTTTCAAAAACCCTCATCATCACTACGCCTCTCGCTGTGTTGAATTCAGCCTCAGTATGACTGGTGGTACCCTCGCATGTTTAAGGTCACCTCTCACAAACAGACAACAGTTTGTCACATCAGCAACCAGGCCTCATCTATCACTCATCAGTACCAAGGTGCCCCCATGAGAAGCAGTGTTTAATTCTCCTCTGTTTATCCTCCAAATGCTTCCTCTTAGTAACAAAATACAAGGAATGGTGTCCACCCCCATTATTACTCTGCATCCACACCAAAATCCATCACTACAGTAATTCACTCTGCTCTGACCAACTGCATCTCTGAAATTAAATTATGAATGCAATCCAACTTTCTCAATCTTAGCTAACATTAATCAAGCATTATGATCAGAGGTTTAACAGCAGTCACAATATGTGCTCCACCATACATAGTACCTACTGCTGTTAGGAGTAACAACTGGGAAACAAGTTCCTGTCTTACATGCATGCATGTATGTATGTATGTATGTATGTATGTATGTATGTATGTATGTATGTATGTATGTATGTATGTATGTATGTATGT
>CAEGAG010136865.1:0-149679 GCA_903067065.1 Brachyrhaphis terrabensis
AGAAAAGATTTTTAAAGCTCTTAAACTGACTGAATCTTCTACTTTCACCCTCCATCCATCCATCCATCCATCCATCCATCCATCCATCCATCCTGTTATCTTCCCCTTGCCTACAGAGATTGACAAGGATAGTTGTGGTGATCCCGGTACACCTCTATATGGCTACAAAGAGGGCAATGGATTTTTAAATGGGGATGTTCTTCGCTTCAAATGCCAGTTTGGATTTGAGCTCATTGGGGAGAGGATGATTACTTGCCAAAACAACAATCAGTGGTCGGCTAATATCCCCATCTGCATATGTAAGTCTGGACTAATCTTTTTTTCTTTTAATGGCAAATAAAGCAGTTACTAGTATACTATGAACATTCACAATAACTCTAAGCTATTGGGGGATTAATTGCACTAATGTTAATTGAAAATGTAGAACACAGTTGGTAAAAAGCCAAAATGTATAATCATGAACTAATAAATTATAATAACATATGAGTTTGGGGTTGCACTGAAAGAAGAAAATGATTGTTTTTCTGCACTCTTGTAGAGTAAAAGGCAACATGTAATATGTAGTACTTCAACATTTGTCATGACAGAATCCCTGTCTTTGGTTTAGATAGATAGAACAATATCCATTACACAAAATCCCTGTTTTGCAATCCTGTATTCTCATGCAGTTTTACTGCAACATGGCCACTCTCCATGCAGTTTCAGGTTTCTCCAGCTACTCCGTACTCATGAGAGCTGTGCTGTCTCCTGATTTCTGAGCTACTTACACAATTGTGACATTGTTCTGCTGGAATCGCTGTGCACAATTCTGTTATGGCACAATGCACCCTTTAGAGAGCAATGTGGCCTGTGAGAGATTCTCTAAGACAAATAACTGTAGTTGCATCAGTGAAGTTTTATAAATCCTCGCTGTTGTCTTTTCCATGTTCTATCATACAGTCCCCTGTTTCTCCAACTTCACTGCGCCCATGGGGACAGTACTGTCCCCAGATTACCCAGAGGGCTACGGGAACAACCTTAACTGTGTGTGGCTGATTATCTCTGAACCTGGCTCGAGGATTCACTTGGCCTTCAATGACTTTGACCTGGAGCCTCCCTACGACTTCCTCACAGTCAAAGATGGGGATCAGTCAGAAGCAACGATGCTGGGACGTTTTTCAGGGGCTGAAGTTCCTTCACACCTTACATCCAACAGCAACATTTTGCAGCTGGAGTTTCAGGCTGATCATTCGATGTCAGGAAGAGGCTTCAATATCACCTACAGCAGTGAGTCATATATGTTTTTAAACTTGTATCTCATATACTATTATACCTAAAATCTTTTTACAAAGAAATGCATTATTCAGTACTTCAAAAAAATGTGAAAACATGCTTGACTAAATGGCAAAAATAAACAAAACTATATTGTTCCTGATGCCAACAAAAGAAATGATGTAAATCAATATTTTGAAAATGGAGAAAATTTTCATTATCAAAATATTTGTTATATTTTGCCGTTGCCTCTTTTTATTTATTTAAATAACAGAAAATGTTAAGTACCGTATTTTCTGGACTACAAGTCGCTCCACAGTATAAGTCGCACCAGCCATAAAATGCATAATAAAGACGGAAAAGACATATATAAGTTGCACCGGAGTATAAGTCGCATTTTTGAGGGAAATTTATTTGATAAAATCCAACACCAAGAACACACGTCATCTTGAAAGGCAATTTAAAATAAAAATAGAATAGAGGCAACAACAGGCTGAATAATTGTACAGTATGCTAACGTTATATGACACATGAACAACGAACTGAGAACGTGAACATAACATATTAAGAGTTATTCAGATAACTATAGCATAAATTACATGGTAACAAGTTTACCGAACCATCCGTGTCTCTCCAAATCACTAAACGCAATGAAATCTTCATCCTCGGTGTCGCTTTTAAACAACTCCGCTAACTCCGGAGGTAGAAGATGCTACCACACACATTATCAACACAGGCCTAGAGCGCCCTCTTGCGGTTTAGAGTGAAAATAACATACGATATGATATAATAATGTGTTAATAATTTCACACATACGTCGCTCCAGAGTATAAGTCGCACCACCGGCCAAACTATGAAAAAAACTGCGACTTATAGCCTGGAAAATATGGTATATACTGATATAAAACTGTATAGATATTAGTTGTTAAATTTAAGTGCCACTTTCTGTACCTATTGATTTGGGATTGTGGTGATGTGACGACTGTACCAGCAATCAGTAGATGAGACCCAAGTTAAACCCTGAAGAGATAATAGAGGTCATTGGTCTGTCATGAGGCCACTATAGAGAAAATCAACCTACCATATGCATTCATTTAAGAGTAATATAGAGTTACCAATTAACTTCATGTATCTGGCCTATAGAATGAAGCCAGAATACCTGGAGAAATTTTGCAGACTCACCTTAATAATATGCAAATCTTCACACAGAAATGCCTCAGCCATGAAACAAAGATGCTTATCACTAAATCCTCTGCACCTTATAAAATATAAAAACATCTTTAACCTGCAGCTCAAATTAAATGGACTTGTTAATCAAATCATTAAAATATATCTATATTCTCAATGCCGTGCTACATCTTACTTAAATCCACTCACTGTGTTTTCAAACATATGGACATTATCAAAGAATGGCTCCTTGGGGATACTTTGCCAGTCCGTAACTGCATTTGCATTTGGCTAAATCTGGTCATGCAGTAAATCTTTACACACTTAATAATAATGTGCCTAAATGTTACTTTTCTCACGTTATCAAAAAAACAAACAAACTGCGAGATAGTTCCCTGGTGATCCATAAATGTACATCAGAAAGCCCCCTCAGACTTATTCTTAAGACTTTTTTTTGTTGTTGTTCAAAGGGTTTTCCAAGAACAGATCTTGCCTTTGTAAATGTTTTTTTGTCTTCTTTGGCAAAGTCTCATCTAGCCTTTCTTTGGGCTTGAGACTCATGAATGGTTGGCACCTTGTGGTGAGTCCACTCGATCTGCTCTTCTCAAGTCCTTTCTTGATAGGAGACGTGGATAATGACTACCTCCCGGAGGGTATTGTTCTCTTGGCTGGCTGTTGTAAGGGCTTTATTTTTTCACAGAGATGGATGCTGGTGCCTTTGATGGACACCCAGGACCTGTGTACGTGGCCGACCTCAATACTGCCTTCTCTTTTTCTCAGAATGTACCAAACAAAACAATCTTGGTCATAACACTAGCTTTCAATAGTAATTGAGAGACTGCAATTGCCCAATCAAAATAAAAACAGGCCAATAAAAGAAAAATACCTATTTGAAAAGTGGAACAATTATGTTTATTGAATGAATTTAAATCTGAATTAAGTATTTTCAAGATAAAGACAGCGAAGAAAAATGGAGCATGGAAAAATATTTCTATTTCAAGACTTTGTCATATCAATCCACAGAAGGGGAAAGTTTGAAAGTGAATCTGGAAATGTATGGATGTTGTTTTTACATGAGAAAATATGCAGGGACACTTAAACACATTCATTATTTAACCAGAATATGAGAATGTTAAACCCATTTTCTATTTATTGCTTCATTAATTAATTCAGTTAATTACCTTATATGGCTGAAATTAATTTATCCTCAAAGCAGGGGGTGCAAAAATACAAGTAAATATGAATCCATTATAAGATTACATCTGATTATTACTACATACACTAATATTGTTCTGGTACAAAAATGCCTATTTTTGTTTTACAAACTACCGTACTTACTACTTAACTGCCTCACTTAACCAAAGTGAAACTTAATAGTCCAATAACAATTACAAAAGAAAACTGCCATCCCATTTTGTTTTCTTTGCTTTTATGCTACGAGACAACTTTGTTGTCTCTTTTATATTTCATTGATTGATGCCAACCTGCAAGTCTTGGAATGGAAGACTTTCTAATAATCCTATTTACTTCAACTACTACTTTTTAAAAAACCTACAGCTAAAATGATTCCTTTTCTTTAAGCTTGGTTCCTCATTGTTGTAACCTTGCTCATGCCTTTGACGTTACATCTTGTTTCTGTCTTCTTCTTACAAGCTTTTGGGCATAATGAGTGCCCTGACCCTGGCATACCTCTAAATGGAAGACGCTTTGGGGACGATTTCCAGATGGGTAACTCCATCTCTGTGGTTTGTGAGGAAGGTTTCATCAAAACACAGGGAGCTGACACCATCACATGCCAACTAGAAGACGGGAACGTAATGTGGAGCGGACCAATTCCCAAATGTGAAGGTACCGGAACAGACGAGTTAATGATTATGTGAATTTTGGATAGATTCATCAGCAGTTTAGTCAGAAAGGAGAACAGGGAAAAAAGGAACATCTGAGTGGGCTTTCTTCACCACACTCAGGAAACATATTTCTAGTAATTTGTTAGGTTATAGTAGTATGATGTTCAATGCCATATGTTCCTTTCATCTTTTATGTGGGTTCAAAAATCCTTCATTATCTCACAATATGTCCATGTTTCTCCTCCCCTCTCAATCTTTTCCATCATAAAAACCCATTTTATCTCTGCTCCTCCAGCTCCTTGTGGGGGTCACTACTCAGGCCCATCTGGTGTCATTCTCTCTCCGGGGTGGCCGGGCTACTACAAAGACTCTCTGAGTTGTGAGTGGGTCATTGAGGCCGAGGCAGGACGCTCTATCAAGATTAGCTTTGACAGGTCTGTATGACACTACTGAAATGACTCGGGCGTGGAAACAAACAGACACACACTTACACAAAGACATATAGAAATTGATCACAGACAATGTACTAGTATATAAAAACACATACACTTCTAGTATATACATTTGCACGTACAGCTTTTGACAAATACGCCCCATGTATATGGCTTAAGCTTCTTTCTGGTATTATTTTTTGTCTTTCTTGTAATAACAGCAGATGTAGCACCTTCCTCCACATTTTTTCATGTCTAAACCTCAGGCTTCACATACCCAATGGCACAAATCTTAAATGGAAAATGATGCATTGTTTTCCAAAATATTTACACAAAAGAAAACTCTGAAAGTGCCACAGAGGTTTGTATTCAGCTGATACATTTCTAGGGCCACCTTTTGCTACAATTATAAATCCAACTCTTTCAGGGTATGTCTGTTGCAGTCATTGCTCATTCTTCTTTACAAATAGTTTTACCAATGTCAAATAAATTAGAAAGTGTGTCTTTAAGCATCTACATTCACATTTTGCAACAGATTTTCAATTTAATTTACGTTTGGATTTTAATTTGGCCATTCTGATAGATAAATATCCTTTCATCTAAACTATTTCATTTGTGCTTGTGCTTCTGTGAGAATGAGCAAAAAGCTCATCCTGCTTATATTTTATATTTTTTATTACTCAGATTTCTTTGCTTCTGGACAGAAAGTTCATTTGATGGATTGAAGCGTTCTTAAAGTTTGTTTTTCATCACTTATGTAGCGTAATGTTTTCCTGAGGACTTTATGGAAGAGCTGTATTTATACTGAATTAGACAGATGTAAGTAATAGTAAATGTATGGAATTTACTATTTAGGCAATTAGTGTCATTCAAATTTAGAAGGTTCAAAACACAAATGAATGGATATTTCAGATTTTATTAGTGAAATGATTTGAATCCCTTGAAGGCTTTTTGGTCCACTTCACAAATAGGTTCTACTTTGTGTTAAGGTTCTGGTTGTAATGTGACAAAATGTGAAAAGTTTTAATTGTTTGAAATACTTTTGCAAGGCATTGTAATTCTATAAGGATATATTGTTACAAATAGAATTAAAATCCCAAAACTTTTTAGACCTTATAACTTACTATGTGGATTGCCAATTAGACACTTGTAAAAATCTTGTTTAGCATTATTTGTGAAATTAATCACTCTTTCTCTCTTTGCCAAAAGTGATTTTGGCAAAAGCAAATCTTATTTGTATTGTTTTTCCCCAACAATATTGATTTGTTTTTGCTGAAACCCTGCACTAATGGCAGCTGTTTGATGTGAAGACCGGAGAGTGGAGAATGGCTACAGATTCATATCATGTCATATTTCCAAGATGCCCATTGATCTTATGCTGTTGCAATAATCAGCATGATTGCTTGCCAGTTATGTCTCATCTTTCATTACAGAATTAGTCTTGTTTTTTGTAGCAAACTGTAGGTATTGCTCTGAATACAAATGTTCCTTCTCTTTCTCCTACTAATCTTTGTTATCCTTCTACCCCTAAGGTTTCAAACTGAGCTGAGTTATGATTTTCTGGAAGTGCACGACGGTCCAAACCTGCTTTCTTCTTTGATTGGCTCGTTTAATGGAACCCAGGTCCCTCAGTTCCTGTTTAGCAGCAGTAACTTCCTATATCTGCTTTTTACAACTGACAACAGTCGATCAAACAGTGGCTTCAAGATCTTCTATGAAGGTGAGAATATAGTGCTGCTTTATGTGGTTTACCTAGAAATTGGGAACGTATTATGTAATTAATAATGCTTTGGTACAAAAAGGCTAACATGACGCATGTAGGAGGGCGCACTGGGGGGGGAGAGGTTAAGTGGTTGACATTCTTGGTCAGGCTTGGAACCCGTTAAAACTGCTTGCAGTTCTTCATTAAATAACTTTATTTTTCTAATGTATGTTCCTACTAAACATTATCACACAATTTTTATGCTGCAAAGGTTAACTTACTAAACTGCGTACCTGAAGATTTGTTAAATGTGCATTTCTATAAAATTCATACATTTTTTAAAGTATTATTCCTTATTAAAACTTAAGTAAGATGAAGTTAGTCAAGTGTGCCCTGAGTGAATAAAAAAAATTGGAGGGAAAAAACTAATCTTTATTACATTGCTCAATATCTTCCTGAAATAGGTGTTGAGTTCTTCTTGGAGTGTAAATCTAATTGCCGTATTGTTTGCATCATTTGCCCTGTTTTCATCAAATAATCTTTGAAATGATTCATTAGGGCTGCTTGTGCAGAGCGTTTACCTTTTTTTGTAATTTTCTATGGTAAAGCTGTTTCTTGAGTTAACATTTTGCTCTTCTACCTGTTTTCACGTGAAGATGACAAATGCAACTTGGCGTGTGGTGCACTTTATACTGCCAGTCTTGCTAAAGCTGTCATTGCTACAAGAAGTAGGGTTAATTAGGGGAGCAGTATGTTTGTCATGTTTTCAAGTTACTTTGTTTGTCTGTGTGTTTTTCTGCTGAAAGTGAAACACTTGTGGTGTTTCCTTGCTTGGTGTATCAGTGAATCAACTAAATCATGTAAGTTTCTGTTTGCAATTAAATAAAGAAGCCAACATAACTTGTTGATTCTGTACCAACACTTAGGAGCTCTATGGTGGTAAATAAAAATTATCCTGCAAGCCTCGGAGCAATCTAGGGTAGAGCACTGTGGTGCAAAATGTAAAAGTAGAAATAAGTTTCAACAATATTAAGGCTCTTGTTTAAAGAAAAAAATCGACCTATGCCTGCAGCTTAGACTCCAAATGACAAATATCCAACTGTCAAAATGTATTTTTGCACTTCGCTGCTTGTCATGAGGAACACTTGTTTGTATGTAAAACAATTCTCGTTGTTGCTGCATCAACAAATCTGCCGGATCAGGAAGTCATTCACTCTCGAAGGTGTACAATTTTAGGGAAATTTGTATGCTAAGCTTTCTTTCTTCCCAGGTCATTATGCTTACACTGTTAGCCTTTGAAAAATAATACAGTAAAAGATTCTGGACATAGTGTGATTTATTTTCACAACAGTTTGCACTAGCACCATTATTCGTGTCATTCTGATTTGATTCATAAGACAAAGTTTGCTATTATGTCTGTATTATTGACTGAAAGCAGGCCGCAAGTGCCCTTGTCTTAATATGTTTTGCTCTCAAGTGCATTTCTGTTTTGTTGATGAGGCCATTGAAAAGCAATAACAGTAAGATCATATTAGCTTCTTCTATTGCTATTTAGGATATATCTAATTGCTGGAATACCAAGGGAAGCCTTGCCAACTTCGTTTGTAAAAAATAAGGGTGAATTATGCAGTAAGTAAACTGAGGCAGTGTAACACTGCATTGATTCCCTTTATGTGTAGGAAACCTAAATCAGTTCAGATACAAAGCAACCAAAAAAAAAAAAAAAAAGAGTTTGACTAAAGTATTTGCAGAACAAGACATTTTGTGCACAAAACAGAGTTGCTTATATTTGTGGGAATTTTTAAAAGTATGTTTAAGTGTGCTTTATCTGTCAAAAGGACATTATTCCAGAAGTCTAATGACTCATTCAGATGTAGCTCAACATATACAGTAAGTCATAATACCACAAGGTTTTTAACAGTTTGTCAATCAACTGTTCCAAACAAGGAGTTTAGATTTCTTTCAAATTGTACTCCCACTAAGTAAATTTTATTTATATAGCAACTTTCACAGATAAAAACCACAAAGTGGTTTACATATGAACCTAATTAAAACAAAGATACAGACAAAATACAATGAGATGACAATACAAGCTGTACATTTTCACATACTAGTTGAAGCCTGTACACTTTTTGTCTCTTTGGATTTCTGCCATCTATCTGAGTTTTGGACAAGCTGATCATGAGGTGAATTTGTTTGGATGTCGACTCTTCTCATGATTGGCAAATCTCGTTCATGTTTACTTCTCGTAAACACTATTTCTTATAACAGATTTTTCCAGATTTTTAGTCTTAAAAGTTTCTTCTTGAAGACATTGCTGATGTCATTCCTCTTGGCATCATAACACAGGCCTGTTTTCTCCAGGCCTGCGAATTGTTAAAACTCCTGGTTTAATAGATTTGGTCACGCTATTTGATTGGCAGTTAATCAAGTATGTTAATTAGCAATACCTTGCTGCTAGTTATTGTTTAAATCCCATGGTATCAGCATTCTGTTCTATGTTCTTCAAAAGCACCTTCACTAATAACTTTGTGGAATCTTCTGTGGGTTTTTATTTTGTATATTTGAGCTTGGATTTAATTATTTTAAGAACCTAGAAAAAAAAAAACTTGTCACTTTTATTTCTTTATGCTTTATAAAACCTTGAATTGAAACAGGAAATGCTTTGTTTTCCTATTAATGCTTTCAATGCAGACTTTGCAAATGCTTTCTTTAGAAAGATAGACTGATGGAAGTAGCTTTCTTCTGTGTATTTGAGCTAAAAATAAAAGTTCTGAAAAGGCTTTCTTAGAATAGTCTCCCTGCCAATGACCTGACAACTGCTTACACATCTGTTGCCAGTCATTTGCCTAAAATCTGCTTATTTTTAGTGCATCAAAAGCAATCCTACCTGGAAGAAAGCCAAATGGAAGTCGTGAAAATCACAGGAAAAATGGGGCCATCTTTTCCCTCCTAATAGAGCTGAAATTTCCACCAGGGCACTCTGGAGGCAAAACAGCCATGAAAGTACTTTTTATGAAAGCCAAGTGTAGAGGTCCAACATTTTCAGTGAACAGAAGAGAGTATATTTGTACAGCTTCTTGAAGGTCACAGCCTCAATTCTGCCTCCCTGAGAAACAAGTGGCCAGTAATGCTGAACACAACCTAACATGCACCTTTGACCCTTTCTCTGTAGGCTAGTTGATGGTTTATCAACAGTAACAAAAAACAACAGAAAAGGTGCAAACACTCCTGCTAAGTTTTCAGGATTTATTATTTATTCATTTTATTGAGGTATTCATGTATTTCATGTAGTTATTCATACCATAGCAAAAAAAATTAAAAATAAAAATATTGTCTATATATATATATATAGTGTAATACGTATATAACACAGTTAATTTATAGTGCCAGAAAGTTGATCTGTGCTTTGTGATGTTTGAGGCAGCTATTAAGCAAGTATTTCTATATTTTTTTTACATCAAGGTTAATATTTGATTGTGCTTGGATATTATTTTCTAATTATCAGAGCTATTATGAAGGACGTGTAATGTTTGTTGTGATTATTACAATGCTGAAGGCCAGAGTTTAAGTACAGGATTAAAGTTTATCTAATTGTAAAAAGAACATAAAGAAGTTGCATTTTCATATTTGCGTCACAAAAGTTCAACAATATCTAATAGCAAACATGTAACAGATTACATATGTTTTCGCTTCTTTTGTTACTTGCTTCTTTGCAAGATGATTAGACTAAATGCAAGTAGTAGTTTTTCAAATGATAATTTGGAGGCAAAAAGACATTTCAACCAAATGTGACAAAGTAATTGCCTTCAAACCGAACAACTGGTCGCTCTACCCTTGGCAGCAATAACGGCAGTCATGAATGTGTGATAACTAGCAATGAGCCCTTTGGCCAATTCTTCTTTCCAAATTTGTTTTAGTCAGCTAGATTAGTGGTTTGTCAACCACGACCAATCTATTTGAGCTTATGGCCCAACCCTGCAATCAGATTTAAGTCAGAACTAAAGATCACTTCAAAACATTGCCTGTTAAAACCAAAAGCAAGAGAGTTACATTTAATCAAGGTCTTGAAAAAACCCCCAAATAGCTCAGTACTATCACATCACCTCCACCACACTTATATTAGATGTAGTAGAACCCATGAACTTATTTGAATAAAAATCCAGTTTCATGTTTGAAGCCCACAGAGTATTTTCCCAAACGTTTTGGGGATAATCAAAATATATATATGTATATATATTTTTTTGGGAAACATGAAACATGCATTGTTTTTTTGTTTTTTTTTCTTTGTCAGCCGTGGTTTACCTTTGAAAATCTTCCATACATGCAATTTTTGTTGCAAACTCTATTATTTCACATGACGCCGTGTTTGTAGTTTTAAGTTTCAATAGATTTTAATCATATTTTAAAGCTCAATTTAATGTATTTAAACAGCAGTATTTCTAAGAAGGTCAAATACTTTTCACACTGCCAGTATGAAAAATATTTCACAGAGTCATTCTCACTTGAGCACTTGCACATAGCAAAGGCTCAGAATAACAGAGAGCTCTTCCACACAGAACCACAAAAAAATTCAGGAAATGTAGATTTTTTTTGCACTTTCTGAAAATAATCTCTCAAAAAGTAAAACACCCCCAAAAAATTTTGCTATGTCATATTTAATAAGGAATGTTTGTGTTTATGTTCTTCTAGTGGTTACACTGGACACTTACTCCTGCATGGATCCTGGCATCCCAGTGAACGGTTTGCGGTTAAGCCATGACTTGTCCATTGGCTCGACCGTGTCCTTCCAGTGCGACCCTGGGTACAGACTGAGCCATGAAGAACCACTTGTTTGTGAGAAGAATCACTTCTGGAGCCACCCACTGCCTACTTGCGATGGTATGTTGAGATGAACGGTTCATGTGCATTTCAGCACATGGATCAGTCTCTTACTGAAATACAAAAAGTGCAGCTTTAATTTATCCTTTTGCAACACATCTATTAAATAGGCTAACAACATGATTAAAAAATGATTTGTAAAAAGAGAAATCAATAACATTAAAATAGAAATATTAATTTCTGCATGCATTGTTAACCTTAGTTGCGAGTCCTTGTGTGAAGCATCATGAGTAGCCTAGAGCAGCATTGACTATGCAAATGGATTCTTGTCAGTTCTTTATAACATGGTGTTTTAATCAGAGAAGACATCCAGTTTTGAAAAAACTGTTTTCTGTAAGGAATCATGGAATGGATTGGGCATGTAGTGTACCGTAAGGTGTTTGCCACACCTTTACTTCCTATACAAAGTCATCACTCTTAATAAGATTACTTTATTTTCAAAATACATTTGACAAGCGATAAGCATCCAGTTGGCTGAGAAGCTGACATCATTCTGGCATCCTAAGCAGACAGCCAGACTAATAAAGTAGTAATGGAAATATTTTTTTTATTTTAAATATAGGAAATTAAATCATGGTATGTATTCTTTTTTTATATAGTTATTGCAAAACACATCTGTAGCAGCTAATTATTTGTAGTGTATTAACTCAAGATTATCTTGCCATGAAGAGATGATAGAGATAAATAATGCAAGTCTCTCAAAGTGGAATTTCCCTTAAAAATACATTGGGGTATATTCTAGGTATGTCTGTGTGGTGCCAACTGGCTTGGCATGCTGCATGTGGAGTAATAATTTGCCTAGCATGCCTATCAACTTTTAATGACTTCACGTAATGTTGGCTCATTAATACATTAGCAGGTTTTTTTATTTGTGAGTAATGGTGCAAGTCTGGATATGTTGTGGTCTCTTAAAAACCCGGAGGGAGGAAGGAAGGACCAGGAGGGGGTGGGTACATGCAGCTGTGGAGCTCAAGGCTTTTTACTTCTCTCTCCCAAACATCAGCTGATGCATATTACTCTGATACTATATGCATGTATATGTTGTTTACAAGGCATTTGTGCATTTTCCTGTTTTCACTCTTAAAGTAGGACAATACCATAGTCCAAAACACAACATGACTAGATAAATAAATAATTAAAAAAATACAAATCTCAATCAATTCCAGAAATGCTTGATTTGACAAGCATTGTCTTTGATCTGAAATGACTTTCTAGTTAAATCTCAGTGACTGCATGAACAAACATTTACGAGTTCAAGCCATATCCAATTACTCCACTTAACCTTCAGCCACAGCTGACATTCACCTCCCAGTGTCCATCAGCCACCATTGAGGAAATATATATCTCATTAACTTCCTTTGAGAGGATAAAATGCATTCTGGAAGTAAATTAAGCCAGTCACATCATTGTGGTAGCGGCATTAGTTTCCTTGTCTTCACATTTTTACTCGCTCAGTCTTAAAGAGGTACATCTGGATTATGGAACCTATCCATAATAAAAAAGTTGTTAAACAGTATTTACATCTGCTTAAGAGGCACTGAAAATCCCTTTAAAGAAGTGATTGTGGTTGAGGTTTGTTAATTACTTGGGCAAAGTCAATGACTTGATGTGCTAGATGGAAAACTTGTCAATAATTGTTATGGTCAGATGAATTTAACTGTACTGTATTATATGTATTAAATGAATTGCATTGTAATTGTACACGATTCCGACCATAACATTGAGTTGCATAGGAGGAAAATGGAGTCCCTTGAATTGAGATCAGACACAACATGACTCAAGTTTTCTAAGCTTTTTAATGATGTTTTCTGAAAATGTTTTTGTCAAGCTTAAGATTCCACAACAGTAGAAAACCTGGATGGATAGTTGACCTAATAAATGATTTAGTGTCCTGTGAAAAGGTAGAGCTGGTTTGCGAAGACGAAGAAAGAAAAACATTGCGTTGGCAGCTGCAGAGTAGGTGCTCATAAAAATATTAGGAGATTATATGACTTGAATACATTATTCATGCGAAATTGCTCTTTTGTCTTTAGGTGAAGGATTTATTGGTTCAATTGAACTTTCTTTTTCGGTAACACTGACTATCCATTATCTTCCTTTTTTATTCAGCATCATGTGGTGGGGATATCAGAGGGCCTGCTGGGATCATCCTGTCACCAGGCTACCCAGAACTGTATCCTAACTCTCTTAATTGCACATGGACTGTTGAAGTCAGTCATGGGAAAGGTAGGAAATTATTGCAGTTTACTAATAAAATGTGGTGTTATTTAAACATAGTTGGTTTGAATTTTACTCTGTTTAGAGTAGAACATTTTGTACAGTTAAAATCCATCAATCTAACTATAAACTTTACATTCAGAGGTCAGTCTGTCAAGATGTCTCTTGTTTCTAATTTTTCATTACAAATTAAGAGTTAATTTATTGGTTTGGCACTTGCAAGAAGGCAGTGACCGTGGATTACAACATCATAACCTTTTGTCTGAGGCCTTGTTCATAATTACTCAAAAAGCCAACTCAGCTTATTTTACAGTGCATGTGTTCTTTGTAATCCTTAACATTTCCCACTTTCCCAAATGAACATTTATACCTCTTTCTTCTTTCATGAGTCAAGTTGTATTATTTAGCAAGAAATTTCAAAAAGTTAAAACTACATTAGAGTTTCTGTTTGTTTTTGCTGTTACAGTGACATAGAAACATTAACAATAGACATACTATATTAACATTTCAATCCACAAAACTGTGCTAAACAATGAGAATCTCATTGTATATTTAAACCAATACCATCAAAATATAAGATAACTTATTTGAAAACACTTTGATTATATCACCATTGATATTCTGTCTGCGTCAAGTCTAAAATTTGTCATATGCTTTTTGTAGCATAAAAATGACTCTGAATTACATTTTCCCCAGCTTAAGAAAATAGACAAAAAAAACAAAGATCGAATAACCTATAATAAAAAAAACACATTATAAAGTAAAATACATTAAAACAACCCAAGAAATAAATAAATCCAAAGAGTTTGCTTAAAGAATTATTTCAAAATCAATAAGGTTGATTTCCTTTGCTTGTAAATACCACTGACTTCTAAGGGGGAAACAAAATTAGCTTTATATTCTTCATCTAGTCTGTCCTGTATTTTAATCATCATAATATCCTACATAGAGGTGACTCCTAATTAATTGATCTTTTGCCTTTTGCACTGTAATGAAATGATCAATCACTTAATTTAGTTATTATTCTAAGGGTCATATGAAACTTCTTTTATCAAGTGAGCTAAATATTGGGAAGGACATTACATAGTCATACTGGAACAGATACAACAGATGGCATGGACATGGCAGCACTGATTGTGCTGAAAAGCAGCCAGTTGGCCATCATAGAGAGAATCAGGATGTTGTTGCATCTGAACACAATGTTGTATAAATAAGAAGAATACATTTTGTCAGGTTTACATACCGACTTTCAACTAGGTTACATGAATAAAAACATTTATTCATAATTTGTTTTCTGTTCATACTATATTTGGAAATTCTTCATTGCTATCAGTTTCTCTTATTAATTATAATGTTATGTATCAACCTTGATGATACCATAATAGGTGTAATTTTGTTCCCCTACAATGCAAAATTATACTGTTTCACAACATCTGTATAGTAATGACATTTGCCTTATTTATTTACCAGATGAGAGTCAGATTACCGTCTTATGTAAATATGTTGATGATGGTCTTATCAGTGTAGACATTAAGCACATTTAGTTTAGCTGTAAATGATGAGGAGTAAAAGGGAGTTGGAAGAAGATGCTTCTCCAGGAAATCGTTGTTCTACCGATCACAGACTTGCAATGAATTCCATAATACATTTTAAATTGTATTATAACTAGAATACAACACTGTTAGCTTTTTAACCCTGAACCACGCTAGCCATTTTGAGTCATTCGATATGCAAATACACTTTTTTTTCAGTGTGATGTCATGGAAAGTCAAACAACAAATGCCCTGTGACGCTTGATAAATGCACATTTATTTAAGTTTTCCAAAATACAGCAAGCTTCATCATTGATCAAGGAATAGACTAAATACCTTTTTAGACAAAAAAAAAAAAAGAAGAAATTATTTAACCCAAAAATAAAAATGTTTGGTGCATGTTTGACCCCCTTTTATGTTTCAGATCCACAAAAAAATACATTTGGCATTTATTTCATTAAAATATTGCATTTAATTTATTGCCGAGGATGTAAAGATGTGTGTTTAACTGTTTAAGTGGGGAGAAAAAGTGGGGTGTTCAAAGAATTGAAAATGGACATATTTGGCCCTTTTGAAAAAAGTTTAAATATCACTGGACTAGAGGTTTGAGAAAACAGAGCAAGGCATTTTGTCTCACATGCCATCTCACAGTATCAAGCATTATTTTTTACAATTCACTGTTAAAAATTAAAAAGGCAAATGCAAATATATTTGTTATGACTGTCCATTAATTTTTTCTAGTCTTTTGATCTTGATAACTATCTTAAGATTTTTTATTTTATTTTATTTTTTTTTACTTTTGTTAATTAAGAGAAGACCACTAATAAAAAAACCTGAGAATCCTGCTTGTCTCAGAGCAAATCCCATCAAGGCTTCAAAGGCAAACTGATGGTAAAAATTAATTATCTGGAAAAAACTAGAGCACTAATAAAACAGAGGGGAGTGAGGGGGTCAATTAAGTATATCTGAAGGCTGACATAGCAAGGACAAAATATTCATTTGGCAAGATGACATAACCCAGACAAAAATCCCTCAAAGATTAACTTAAAACATAAATTTATATATACAAAAAACAACAGTAATGAGACAATGATTGAATATATTTTTATATTTTAACATAATTGCTATCAAAATCAACCAAAATATGCGTACTCATCTAGAAATTTATGTACTTCATTATTTTGAAATATGTCCTGAAAGTCCTGAAATCATCACATGCATTTGATGATCTTGGCAGAATCCATTTTTTAAAAACCATGGTCATGAGGACTAGTAAACACATATCCATTTTGTAGATTATATACAGACTAAATTAAAATATCTGATCAAGATAAATTTTTAAATTACATGTCTAGATATATTTATGTCACCATACTAACATAGAGGTATTATATTTATGACATCCAATCGTGGAGAGTGTCTCCAGCTCTGATGGTGATTTTATTTTATTTTTTTCTTTTTGTGTGTGTGTGGGGGTGTGGGGGGGTGTGTGTGTGTGTGTGTGCATTCCTGCAACCCTCCAACTCTGGACTTGATTTTCTCCTCCAAGGTGTCCAGTTCACTTTTCACTCCTTCCACCTGGAGGATCACCATGACTACCTTCTGATAACAGAAAATGGCAGCTTCGCTCAGCCTCTAGCTCGACTCACTGGCTCAGAAAGACCTGCACCAGTTAATGCTGGGCTGTATGGGAACTTCAAGGCCCAGCTACGCTTTATTTCTGACTTCTCCATATCTCTGCAGGGGTTCAACATCTCTTTCTCGGGTAAGAAGGCATACGTTCTCTCTGTTTGTTGGAGAAATGCAAGCGAGGAGTGTTGCTAGCTGTATTCAAGTGAATTTGTTAAATAAGGATGGAGAATGAATCGTAGCGAGAGTGATACAAGAAAACATGAGGGGTTAGTCTTGTGAGACAGGATGCCAAACTGAAGAGCAGTGACAGGCAGACCGAAAAAGAAAGAGACATGCTAACTATGTTTTCAAAGAAGAGATGAAAAGCACCAAGCCTCTCTGAAGCCTGCATAAAGTAACATTTAATGGGTGTTTTGTTGGTCATTGGGTGAAGGTAAACTCTGCCTCGGGGCTTGCTGGTAAGAAGAGGATAATTACCACACAGAGAGGTCATGCAGGCAGTAGGCGTCCGACTATGATAATAATACTCATCAAAGCACGTGGGCCAGTGACCTGAGGACTGAGGAGACTGCAGTGCAAAGAAAAATGGGCCCCATGCCGAGACCAAGGAATGGATAATTACATAGAAGTGGAAATAGAACTTGAACAGATAGAGGGGAGGTGAGACAGATGGCAGTACTGAATGAGTAAAGTAGATAGCGAGGGCGGAGAAAGACAGAGGTAGGGTGACAGAAGGAAATGCATAGTAAAGAAGAAAAAGGAGACAGGGGCTGTTTCATGAGTGTTCTTGCCAAATATTTGCCTGCTGTTTGCTGAAGTGAAGCATAACTTATGTATTAATGAATATTCATAAAGCTGTTGCTGATTGTGTGTTTTTTTTTGTCCTTGCATGCTCTACAATTAGCATCTATAGATTTCCTGATTAGAATTCAATTTTTGACCTTTTAAAACCTTTGATCAAAGGCTGCGCATTCTCTCAGGCAACATCCTAAAGCAGACTCCTTGAATGCTTTGCTAGGCTCAAATCAATAGGCCTATATGATTATCCATACAGCCTGTTACACTCTGTGTGAAGAAAATGTAGATGGCATTAAGTTGTTACTCCTCAAACAAAGCCTTTGTTGCATCTTTTCAAATTTTAAGGCCACTAACAACAACACTGTTAAAGGGTTTGCACCCCGGGTAGCCTAGTTTTTAGAGCCCATCCTTCATGTCGAGGTCTTAAGCTTTAGGCACGTATCCCAACTCGATGAAATGTCCTTGAGCAAGATATTTAATCCCTGCTTGCTGCAATATTTCTTTTTGTCGCTGAATGTACAGGAAGAGAAAAAATGGGTAGCAGGGTACTTTTTAGAAGCAAGTTTAACGAAAAAAATACCTGATCTGTATTAACATTTCTTAGACGGTGTTTGTATTTTCCTGAACAGATTTATGCATGCAATTATTTCTTTGTATCCTGTTTGCAGAATATAATCTTGAGCCTTGTCAGGATCCTGGAACGCCTCAGTTTGGCTGGCACACAGGCTCCAGATTTGGCATCGGCGACTCGCTGTTGTTCTACTGCAACACAGGCTATCGTCTACAGGGGGCAAAGGAGATCGTGTGCTTGGGGGGTGGCCGCCACATGTGGAGTGCCCCTCTGCCAAGGTGTGTGGGTACGTGCTCAGCTACTTTATCTTTCTTGTTTCTGAATGTGCATTTCATAGTTTGAGTATCAGACAGGGTAAGCTACTAAATGTATCTACAGCTCCATCATAAATGTTTATACTCATCAATACTGTATTAACTTTGGGCTTAAAGCAGTATATTTGAAAGGTGGAATGATAACACAACAAACATCTTCAATTAAAATTTGTGCACATTTTCTCTAATGAATAGACGTTAAAAATGATGCAAACAGACTTAAACTTTTAGCTGATGAGCCACATTTCTTTCTTATGCAAGAAATGTGTTATAGTCAGACGACACAAAGATGGAACTTCGTGGCTCCTATGAAAAAAGGATGCTTAAAAGTGTTGAGGTGTAGCCTTCAAGACTTAAAATATTACATTAACTACCAAGTACCATCAGAGTAGCATCATGCTGTGGGACTATTTCTTTGCCAGTGGACCATGATGCAACATTGTCCAAAATCCTCCCTAAATCATCAGCTACCTGGTAGAAATTTGGGCATAGTTGGGTTTTCCAGCACCAATAAAACTGATTTGGGATTGGCTAAAGCAAGGCAATAGGAAGATTCTAGATCGACTGGGATTGATTAATGGACTGTGTTTATAGGGATAGTACCAAAAAACCAACAAATCATGAATAAATCCTACCAATGTTAAGAACAGCATTGATACATACATGCAGCACAGCAGCAATCTACCCCACCTCTCCCAAACGCTCTTTACCAAATATTTTGTGAATAGGAGAAAATCCACATTAAATTCCAGGAAGTTGATAGCCAGTGCATTATTTCTTCCTGGAAATCGCACAATAAAAATTAAAGACCCATAATTAATATTACATGCATGGCCACAAAGAGAGCCTTTTTATTTACTGGAAACTGTAAGTCAAGTACAGTGAATTGTTAAGAATATATCCTGTGTTGCCTTCTCTTTTTTTCCCTTATGGCTCCAGGAATCCAGCGATTTCATTTTCACATATCTTTCAAATAAATCATAAACCTACCAGTTCTTTGCTTAGTGTCACTTCAGCTTTGATACTTCTGCCAACTAATCCTCTACTGTTCAATGTTGCAAAGGAATTTTTATGACCGTAGGATAATAATTGTTCATCCAAGCAACACACTTAACTTGTAACTTTATCTCTTTAGGTAATGATCCAGCTAGGCAGTGTCTACTTCATCTCATTTGTTGTGTATATTGTTATATAATGGATGATGTCTGTGTGTTTGTTTTCTCGCAGCGGAATGTGGATCCACAGTCTCCAACAATGAGGGAGTTCTTTTGTCGCCAAACTATCCAATGAACTATGACAACGGCCATGAATGCGTGTATAGCATTCAGGTCCAAACAGGAAAAGGCATCAACATCACTGCCAGCGCCTTTCAGCTCGCACAAGGTGACATTCTTAAGGTAAACAATGCCTTTGTTTCTTTTTCTTACTTAAACATGGATAACCCACAAAGCAACAGGGGGCCGGCTGTAGTTAAATTATGTAATTTGCTTTTTTATGTGTAGTGATATGCAAAATACATTTTCTCACACAACAGCCAACATTTTCAGTTTATTTTATTGGTATTGTATACAATAGTGAAATGTAATGAACAGAGTTTTTAAAAAAAGTTAATTTAAAGGTCTGGTTTCCAGCCTGTCTGATTCTGTAGTTTTGAATCAAAACTACTGCACATTTAGGGAATCACAGTTTCCCATTTTAAGACATACTGCCGATTCTCAATTAGATTTAATCAGAAATTTGACCAGAAAATCCTTATTCATCAGTTTGCTTTAAAGTAAGCTGTATCGTTATTATCCTAGCTCTTTATATTATCTTTTTGTCTTTTACACTCTATAGAGACTTTTTACATGATTCATCTGTGTTTAGCTTTATCCATGTTTCCATCAACTACCTTCCCTGTTCTAGTTAAACAAAAGCATCCCCATAGCACGATACCTTTGCTATTGCATGTATCACATTCATGCAATATATTTGAAACAACTGGTTGTGTTTAAATTGAAAGGGGCTCCAAAATCTGCCAAAAAAAAAAAATGTAATTCCAAAATCTCCTTGAAATGAAAATGTATAGTCAACTTCTATATTTTCTGTTCTGGAATCTGAAAAAAACTCTTACTTGCATGTCTTTGATCAGCTGTACGATGGTAAGGATGGAACGGCTCCCCTCCTTGGGACTTACACAGGCACACTGATGCAAGGCCTCTCCCTGACCAGCACTTCCAACTATTTGTGGCTTGAATTCAACTCAGACCTTGAGTCAACGGCAGCAGGATTCCGCCTCATATACCACAGTAAGTCACATTTCATTTGCCTGGAGGAGGGCCCAAAACCCTGTCCAAATGAGTGAATTTAGCCTCATTTTAGAAGTCTGGCATTTCAAGTAGCGGAGTTAAAAAGAAGGTTTTAATTGACCCTCACCCTGCCTCTGCATGTCTTTCACTGTCAGGGTATCCATTAAGCACAGCGTGGTGTTGCTGCCCTTCTCCAGCAGGAAAATGAGCAATTTTCATTCCTTCCATTCTCTTCCTCTGTCTCTCTCTGTGTGAATTCCCTTTGCTTCTTTTCTTTTGGGCTCTACTCCTGCAATTAGTGTCCTTGTCTGCCTAACTGCACCTTGTTATATAGGTGAATTATCGCTGGGATTGTTTGGAATCACTCCGTGCGTGTATATATATATATGTTTGTAAATATGCGTTTGGCTTTGTTAAATGTCTATTATTTTATATAAAATTTACACTTTATGTTGTTTTTTTTGCATGCATGAGTGCATGTCTGAATTGAACATTTTCAAGCCAATAATAGACAGATAGAATTAAGTTTGACCCATAATTGGCTTGCTGACTTTGTGTTGTTGCTAACCATTTCTAATTTATTTTGGTGGCAGGAGGACGCGCTGGTGAGCCTGAATTTTTGCCTCCCAATTTAAATTGTTTTTGTGTTTCACCTGCATTTGAGAGTCCTTTTTTGCCCTTTTAGGTGTTCTATGCAGAAATCAACATGCAGCTGTTAACAAGAACTTCTCTTTTGACCAATCAATAGTTTTGGACTAGTGTGAAAGAATTGCTTTTTATCTTTTAGGTGGCTTACATTTTTAGTCTGTGATGGCTACTCTAATCTTGCCAGGTGCAAAAATGTTTTAAGATCTGACAAAGATAAGAAAAGGTTCATTAATCAGCACTGGGTGCTAATTTGCAACCACAAAATTAACGGCCGTCTGTATATAAGTCTGGCTGCAATTAGCAACTGCCGTTTGAGTTAGAAAATTAATGGTTATGAAGAGACAGAGGGTAATAGGATTCCGTCTTTGTATTTTTTTTTTCCAGGATTGTGCACATGCTATGAAGTGTAACGTAAGCTTGTTTGTGTAGTGCTGTCTTCCCTTGGTCTTTTCATTTAGGATGAATGATTCTTTTTAACATGGACAGGTTTAACTGATGTGCAAATCACCATCAGGGCAAGGATATGGTGGAATATGGCCTGCCTAAATCTTGTCTGAACATGAAATCTGATCATGCTTTCATGACTTTTCTACCCAAAGGACTGCGGTAATTTTCTAAATGCGAACATTAACTGCTGGGGATTTATACTGGGCATGACACTTGTAATACCACAGCACTATAACACCTGGCATGGCACGAACCTCACTGCGAAAAAAGACTATAAATCAGTCCTGCTACATTTATGTGCAGCTAGCGTTGCTGCACAGCAGAACTCTTGCGATTACTACATGGAACAGAAGAGCCCAAATAAAGGCCATGGCCATGTTCACACAATGCAGAGCTTAAGAGTTACCGCATCCTTCTCTTGTTTGTGGCTGTTATCCTAAAGTATTCCAAGTGGACAGGCCGTTTCCCAGTTGTAACTCTGCCCAGACAATGGAATGATTAACTGGGAATATCTAATTTTTGTGTGTCCAAAAGGATTTTTTTGCTGCTGTACAAATGAACCTCAAGACTACATCTTTGTTAAACTGGAAATTACCTCCCATAGCCCTGTCAGTACCACTTTCTCTGGAAATGCACAACACTGGAAATATGTCACAAGCTTTCAGAATGGGTGATGTTAGTGTGTCTTCCTTAAATAGTGATATGCAGTTTGTTTTTCTTAATGTTGATGAGGTTACTTTTGTGTTTTTCTACCTTCCTGTCTGCAGGTTTTGAGCTTTCGCATTGTGATGACCCAGGAGTGCCTCAGTTTGGCTTTAAAACTAGTGACCATGGTCATTTTGCTGGAAGTGACATATCATTTGGTTGTGAACAAGGCTACACTCTGCATGGCAGTGCCACACTCAAATGCATGACTGGAGAGAGACGAGCATGGGACAACAATCTCCCATCTTGCATAGGTAATTTGTTGTCTTTATCACAGCCTTTGCCTCTTTCTGCTTATCTGAATAATATTTACGTACACTTTATGAAAAAGCCAATCACAGTTTTTTTCTCTATGTATGTTATGCAGTTTTAGGGTGAACTTGGATTACCAATGCCACTTATATTTGCTAAATAACAGAACAAGGAGAGAGGCCACTTAAAAAAAAAAATGTTCTTAACACTTTCTGCCAATTCTGAACTTTACATGTGGTACCTGTGCCTTTAAACAATTTGGAAAAGCCCAGTAATGGCTTGTTGTTTGTAAGCTTCTGTTAGTTAACTTGTTAACTTAATTAAAAATTAAGTCAATTGAAGACACACCTGTTAGTGGATTACAAGGCAATTCCTCTAACATATGGCATAACTCAGGTATAAGAGGGACTGGTGCACATAAAAATAAAATTAGATATTTCCAACATTTTAATACACCAACCAGGAATCTAAAGCTTAAACAAAAACTTATCTTTCAAATGGGCAATGGCTTTAAGCACAGGCTTTGATTTGCTACAAAGTGTTTTAAGGACAACAAAGTCAATATTTTAGAGTTGTTTTAGTAAATGTTTGTGAAAATTTGGAACCAGAACCTAAGGTGTGTATGTGGCTCGGTTACATCACTTCTACATGAAGGAATTATCCAAAATTCTTGCAAACTCCAATAAGCATCTATTGGAATGTTTGGTTCAATCATGCAGTTTAAAGCTGGTGTCACCAAACAGTAAGGAACAAAGTATGAAAAGTATGCCAATTTCCAATGATGGAAATTTGAAAACAGTATGTATTTCTTTATTTTGTTATTTGGCTGACAAAAATAATTTTGGCAGTACTAGATGACCTCATTTGTGAAATTGTATACTGATCTAATGTTGGACAGTGAGGAAAAAATGTCTATTTATTCACTGAATGTAAATATCTGTTTCCAACTCTATTTACTCTCACTGTCATTTTGTGTTACACAGTCCACCCATCTGACTACCTTCTACAGTCATAAGACACTGACGGATGCTGTCAGTGTCTTATTTTATTATACACCTCAAGCTATCATTGCTCAGCTAGGTGAGCAATGATAGCTCACCTAGCTGTTAATCTAAAGGATTTATCCCTACATGGATTCTCCTAATTGCTCTGTGTTGAATTAGTACACACTGCTTGCCATTTTATACAAGGATATAAACAGCTGCAACATTTCATTGTTAATCATTGATCCCCCTGTTGGTTCCTGATGCAGGACTGGATGTATACAATCATTAGAAACCATACAGTGAAGAACTCTGAAATTGATATTGACCTTTCATTCTATTGCTTGAAGGCAATGCAATGTGTTTCAATCAACATTTCTTGAAGTGAAGACCTAATTACATGTATGCATACCTTATTGATACCTATATGTGAAACCTGTATGTGAAACAGGTACGTGCTGAGACAAAACAACAACAAAAAAAGACAAATGGAAAAAGATATTACCTGCACACAGCTTGAGCCTAGATGGTGCTTAGAATATGTTGGTGTCTACCAGTGACGGATTAGGGTAAAAAATGATTTACAAATTCTCAACGTGGGGAGAATTTTTGTTTAAATGGCACTACCTTCTTCTATTTTTCCTTTTTTAAAACTTTTGTTTGCTAAAAAGAAAGTTAGGCAGAAAAAAATAAACAGCAGAAGACCCTTCTAAATTAGCTTTATTGACTTTCTGTTTAAAAGGGGTGAATCACTGAATCGTCAACAATAATTAGGAGATTTTTTGTGTTCAATGTGAAAAGGATTTTCTTTCCATTTCTCTAAAGTTGTATCCTTGCTCAGGTATTTCTACCATTGCCCCATGTTTTGGTACTGATTATAACTGGTCACTGTAGCCATCCTTATAATTAAATGCTCTCAATTGTAGCATGGATAACAAGGTGGTAATCATCTGTAGGACACAACAAAATGGATATCTCTCTCTCTATATATAATGTTTTAACAGGTTCCTCTTAAATATTTTTTTTTTTTTTGTTGTTGTTGCTTGCAGCGGAGTGTGGTGGTAGCTTCAAGGGAGAATCTACAGGGCGAATCCTGTCTCCGGGGTATCCATTTCCCTATGACAATAACCTAAGGTGCACCTGGACAATTGAAGTCAGTCCTGGCAACATTGTCAGGTAACTCTTCTCTGAGATTCATGCATCTATATTATGTGTAACTTGTAAGTAGTATTTATACCTTTTGAACTTTTTTCTAGTTGTTCCTGTTACATACTGTTATAGCAAATCATTAACTCTCTAAAGACAAATTAACAAAACAGGTAGGTCAGGGATAAAGTTCCGAAGAAGTAGAAATTAAACCCAACTTATCAAAACCTACACAAGGTTTCAACATCTTAAGAAGGTTTTTTCAGTCCAATGAGCCAGGCTGAAAATCTGCAATGTCTTGCTCATCGACCTAGACTGATAGGTGAGGCAGGGAGAGCAATAATCAGAGAGCCACCCTTTATTTAAAGGGGTGAGATAAAACAAGCTGAATGGTGAATTTTCACCATTCAGCTTTTTCAACAGTAACCTTGAAGAAGCTAATGAGATTTACAGCTCAGGTGAGAGAACACGTTTACATGGCAACCGTTAGGGGTGCAGTCCACAAGTCTGCACTTTATGAAAATGTTCCAAGAAGAAAGCAGTTGTTGAAAGAAATCCATGAAGTACTATTTGTATTTGCCAAAACCCTGTGAGGGAGCAAATAAGTGCAAGAGACACCAAAAGGTCAGGCCAAAATTGTGCTTGTTTGGATACTGCACTGTCTGGCAAAAAAAATTAAATAAAATAAATAAATAAAAGCTGTATGTTACACTAAATACAGACAGCTTTTATTTATTTATTTTATTTATGATGTTTATTTATGATGTATGATGTTACACTAAATACAGCATCTTTATGGGCTAAAGTTGTGGGGGCATCATCATGCTGTGGCAATGCAATTTTTTTAGCAAGGACAGAGAACCTGGTTAGAAGTGATGGGAAGATAGATGTTTCATTAAAAGGCCTGTTTAGAGAATCTCACTATTTCAAACAGAAATATTTCTTGATACAACCTATGTGTAATAAACACCATGCCATCCAAATATTTAGCAGATGTTGGTTATACAGCTTGGGGGACTTTGAAATCATTTAGGTCCTCAAAATTTAACACAGAGATTTTGCCTAAAACTGCATTGTAAGCCCATCGTTCATAGCCAAGGTCAGCTTCCCAAAAGATCTAAATCATCTACAAGTATTTTATTTTATTTTATTTTATTTTTTAAATTTTTTGAGTCGAGTTGAGCTCGAAAACTTGAGGAATTCCCTGCACAGTTAGATGTCTTTAGAAGAGTTGACCTCCAGCAACTCTTTCAAGAATGATTGAAAAAGAACAGCAATGGAGCCACGGGACTGCAAGAGACATGATAGCCTCTTTGTTCTGGTTGAAAGCGTCTTGTGTTACAACTCATTTTAGCTTTCTTGGTGAAATAAACATGTTATACTTTCATAAAGTTGGTCATGCTGATGCTCCTTGTCAGAGGAGCTGCTTTAGGCTATCACTTAATGAAATTGCAAATCAGTTTCTGGTCTTTTATTATACTTCTTAACTTTGTCTGAAAATGATCAGTGATTCCAAAATTTTGGTAAACTGCCCACAATCATCCAGTCAGGATTTCAAGCTAAATTGACCTGGCACTATTACTTTAGTTTTGTTCTTTTCTGTCTTTTTTCCCAATACTGTTTTTATTTATTTATTTTTTAAATCTGGGCTATTCAAAGAAATACACACATTATAACCTCCACTTTTTTTATTTCAAATTCACCTCTTTCAGTCTCCAGTTTCTTGCGTTCGACACAGAGGCGTCTCATGACATTCTGAAAGTCTGGGATGGGCCTCCTGAGAATGAGATGTCTCTGAAGGAGGTCAGCGGTTCACTGTTGCCTGAAGGAATTCACTCCACTCTCAACATTGTCACCATTCAGTTTGAGACGGACTTTTACATCACCAAATCTGGTTTTGCTATTGACTTCTCAAGTAAGTATGCCTTCTACAGTTTGTTTGCTCTTAGAGTTACTGTAAAAGAGAAAGTACCCATATGCTTAAACTTACAGCACTCCAAGCAATGGGATTGTGAAAAGGCTTCCTGTTTGCTATAATTTGTCACTGTCAGCATTTATATTGCAAAGCATCCCTTTATCAATAACATGAGTGAAAGTGAAAGCTCAGTGTTTTACACTTCATTGCTGACTGTCTGCTGCTTGCTGCTTAGATATTAATGCCCTCCATGAGCTCTACTAATGACTAGTCTAAAAGCTAAAGCACCTGGAAGAAAGTGGAAAATGAAAGACTGTATAGAAGATGATAAGTTGGAAATGCCTTCACTGTAGCATAAAGGCATAGCTGGTTAATGTAAAAATCAATTATATAGAATTCAGTGCAGTCCAAAATGGAATTGATTTTCTTGTTACGTACCATACTCGTCTGGCTAAGATACTCATTTTCGGATTAAAATAAAATTAGTAATGCAAAGGTGTAAATTTTCCACCGACAGTACACCCACTCAAAGATTTTCAAGTGGTAGTTGAGAATTTCACTACAAATCCATGCAGAGTTTATAACGTTTTAAACGTTATCATGTTTTTATCATTTTTACATTCTGTCTATTCTAGTCTTGTTTGTTGCTTTGTGGTCTGCCTTCTCATTGATTTACATTTGTTTGTTCCCTATTTTGTTCTGTTTGCTCTTTGCAGAGTAATTTGACAATAATCACACCTGATTTCTTGCTATTCATTTATGCTTTCAGTGCATTTAGTTTTTGGCTTGCATCAGATCTACTTGATTTTTGCCTTTGCTACACCGCTCAAGTCCACACTTGTGTTCTTTTGTTTTTGTAAAAAACAGCAATTAGATCATGATTGGTCTTCAGATATCTAGTTTTTGTAAATCTTTGACTTGCTGATATCACGTTTTGCTGACTTTCCTTTTAAGAACTAGAACATACGTCTTATAGCAGCATTCAAGGTACGTTCATTGTTTCATAATAACACTTTAATGTTCATTGGAACATGTTTAATGTTTAAACTTGACAGCAATGCACTGAACTTAAGATTTATTTAGTATTTTTGTAATTTCACAAATTCCCTTTCTCAAAGTAATTATAAAAAGGTATTTGTAGATTTTGTGGAGACAATAATTTGGATTGTTGTTTAGATAACTTATGAATATGGAATAACTGCATTGATGACACACAAGCCCATTAAATTTGTCTTTATTATTTAGGTCATGTGCTCCTTTTAATTCACCCTTGGATTATTTTATTTTTTAAGCTAAATTACAATTTCCTATGTAAGCAACAAAATTGTATAAAACTCACAAATTTAAATTTAAACCCTTAATAGTCTTGAAAGGTGGAATATAAAAGGGAAATCTTTTTTTTTTCACTAGACCACCCTTGCAGTCCCTTAGCTGCTGCACAGCTGTGGTCTGACTGATATCAGCCAGTAATTTGCTCAGTGTTGCCTATATTTTCAGCTTAACAGCTGTCTACTATGAGATATAAGTCTGGATACATGTGTTCTTCACTGATTTCCTGCACATTTGATCCTGAAATTCATATGCTACTGTATTGATGTGTCACATGTGTGTATCTCTGTGTATGTTTGCCCTGCAGGTTCACTAGCAACAGCCTGCAGAGATCCAGGTATTCCCATGAATGGCAGTCGCAACGGAGAAGGGCGGGAGCCCGGCGACTCCGTGACCTTCTCTTGTGATCCGGGATATGAATTGCAGGGAGAGAGCAGAATCACCTGCATCCAAGTGGAAAATAGATACTACTGGCAGCCCAGCCCTCCAAGCTGCATCGGTGAGGAAGAGGGGCGATAGTGTGACTTGGAGAGAAAAGGATGGATGTGCAGAGGCGATAGAGAGGAGTGTATGGACTGAAGGAGGGAGAGAGGGAAGGTAGGGGATCAGAATAAATGAGAAATAGTGAGAAGGAAAGGAGAGTGAAAGTTACTTTAATAACAGGCTGCAGCTCTCCCTCACTGGTGTCTTTAAAATACATGAAGGTTAAACAAGACTCTTCAGATGTGTTTGAGCTGTTGCCAGCTCTTATGTGGACAAATCCACTTCAGTTGCCTGTTAAATACTGAGGGCTATAGTCTCCTGTCACATTGACTTATTAGAGCTTAGCTGCTAATTACTTAACAATGCAATTAGAAATAATTACAACAAGTAGTTTAATGGAGTTAAAGTTGCTGGTGGCTTATCTAAAGACAGTGGTATTCTGCTTTAGAAGAACCTTGCTGTGTTTACTGGTCTTGTACAATCATTATAAATCCTTTAAAATAATAAAGCTGGTCTTATTTCAGGGTAAGAGGAGTTTACAACATTCAGCTGTGTATGTTTGCACAGCTGAATGTCCAAAAAATTCTAATGTCTTTTTGGAATTTTTTGGATTGAAATTCAACAAAAGCTTGAACCCTAGACACTGAGTTACTGTATTAAAGTTACAGAATAAGAATGTTATTTTTTTATATACCTGGAAAGACTTTAATATATTTTTAGATGCACATAATATGTAAGAGTACTTTGAACGTGTTAAAACATTCTTGTTCGCTCTGCACATTTGTTAGATACTGTGATGTAAGCCGGAAATAAAGTCACATAAAAAACACAAAAACAAAGATTTTAGACTTGGTCTCAATATTTTCAGACTTGAATCTCATAAACATGAGATCCACACCCGCATCTCATGTTCAGGTGTGGAAGCAAGCATCAATGTAAGGGGCATATCGCAGGTTATTCAAAATAAATAGCACCGACTGTTAAATCGGAAATTTGATTTTAGTTTCTGTTTATCTTTTGTCTCGAGATATTATCATTTTAAAAGTAACTGACACCTGATTATAATAGTTTTATTTTCAGAAAAACTTTTGTTAAATATTCACATGTTAAGCTAGTCATTGTGAATCTATGACAAACTAGAGGTTATGCCTTTGATGAGATATTTATTTCCTTTAAATCATTAGAAAAACACTAATTTTGGCCTATTACACAGGCCCAGAAGATTATTCTTTAAGTCCTCTGCTGCAAAGATGTCAAACCAGGTTATGAAGGTTCAGTCATTTCCACTGAATGACCTGCTGTCCTCCATTTTTCCCCCACGTCAAGCAGACAAGACAAGCAGACCAAATTCTGCTTGCCTAAAGACTTTGCAGGAGGACAGGAACATTGAATAACTTTTTGTACCTGCCGTTTTTCTTCTACTTATTTCTTCTTTCCTGCTTTATCACTTAAGCCCCATGTGGTGGGAATGTGACCGGGTCTTCTGGATTTATCCTGTCTCCAAACTATCCACACCCGTACCCACACAGCAAAGACTGTGACTGGCTGATTGCAGTTCACTCTGACTACGTGATTTCTCTGGCCTTCATCAGGTAAACTGACAATGTTATAATTTAAAGACAGATTATGAGTAAAACCATCGCACCACGTACAACTTAAATAAAATAAGCATGAATTATACCGTTTATTGCTATTACTCAGAAAATAATAGTGTGAAATCAATATCTCAGGGTCAGCTCTCCCCTTTACCAATTTTGTGCAAAAGTCTTTGCAATATATAACAGAAGAATATGGAAGACAACTGTGTAAAAATGTACAAGTTTAATCTGTCTGCAGATGATACCAAAGATAAATATATATATGTATTCTGTCTTTTGAGGACATGGCTTACTGGCTTGTAGAATAAAGCTTTTTCCAAACCTGTTTGTAACCTGGCCGTAACTCAATGAACCCAGTTCTCCTTTGGTGCACAGCAGCTCAGCGTGTGCCATGGAAATGCTTGTTTTCCGCTGTGGAACCAGCTAAGACATAACCGCATGGAGAAAAGTTTGAAATGTGTGCTATGCAGAGAGCCGTGTTTGAGTCCAGGTGCATTTGGAGATAATGGAATTCTGGATTTTCTCAGTAGACAGCTGGAAGACATTCCATCCACTTTGCTCAAACATGGTGAGACTGAATATTTGGGCGAATACTTTATGGGAGAAGTGTGACATGAGTGCAGCTCATTTCTTGTGCTGGAAAAAAAAAAAACCCAGACCATGAACCTTACATTATTAATTGCAAACTAAGCATGTGGCCTGACTCCAAAAATTTCATAAGACTATTTCTTCTCACATATATTGTTTTTTGTTTTATTTTTTTCTATGAAGACATTCAAGACACATCCTTTCAGCACCATCCATCTTCTCTCACTGAAGTAGAAACAAGTCTCCAGAATTCTTTTCTCCAACTTTTTCTTTCAAAACGAACCACTAATAAAGTTACCACAATCCAGGCTCCCTCTTGGGAATGCCAAATGAAAGAGTGGAGATATGATTTTAAATTGGAGCTGCCTTGATCTAACTCAAATGCAATTATCTCCAAGCTATTTACATTTTTGTCATAAACCGTGCTCATTATTTTGAAAACAAATGCTCCTCTCCCTCTTGGTGCGGCGTATGATTTGATATACAGTGCTACAATATGAAACGATCTTTTCACACTGCATTGCCATCGCCGTCTGGGAAGATTTTGTGCCACTGCAGTGTCACAACAATTTAATCTCCTCTCACCTCTCTGGTGAGATATCTTCTTTTTTTATATCTCTTTGTATCAAGCCACAAAACAAATCTCTTGGCATGACTCACATTTTGCACAGCAATACTTACTCTCATTTTAAAAGCATCTCTTAATGTGCACTCTGGTGGCTGGAAATTAGCAAAACAATAACTTTTATCTCCTGTCTTTCTTGTTTGTTTCTTTTTTCACAGCTTCAGCATTGAACCCAACTATGACTTTTTATACATATATGATGGGCCTGATAGCAGCGCTCATCTGATTGGCAGTTTCCAAGACAGTAAACTTCCAGAGAAGATTGAGAGCACCTCCAACTTCATGTACTTGGCATTTCGAAGCGATGGCACTGTGAGCTACACTGGCTTTCACTTGGAATACAAAGGTACTGTAATTGCCTTTGCAAAGTGGGATTCTGCATCTATTTTTACAGAATAATTTTCTGTGTTGGCGCGGCGGGATTTTACCGTGATGAATTATAAATGAAGGAATTTGAATTTAGAAATGTCCACGGCTATGTTATTTAGCCTTGAATTTATCCCTTTATTTTTACTTGTTTACCAAATGAATACACCATTAGTTTTTGGAGTTTTAATTATTCTGGCGGATCTCTTGCTTTCTGTTTGATGGTCTACATTTATATTAATTTATGCCCATGTACGAGCTTACTCATGTTTCATAGTTGTTCCTCTTGTAAAAGGTTTGTTATTTTGATTGACAGCAAAACTGCGGGAGGCTTGTTTTGATCCTGGGAATGTAATGAACGGCACTAGAATGGGTGCAGACTACAAGCTGGGATCTATGGTGACATTTCATTGTGAGGCTGGGTACCTGCTTCAGGGCCACTCCACACTCACATGTGTCATGGGCAACAGCAAGAGACCAGAATGGGATCGAGCCAAACCTACCTGTCAAGGTAAGAGACAACATTTCAGCTATGAAAGCCCTGAGGTGCTTAATTCTTTACTGCTAGAACCAGCTTTAGTACGAAAAGTACTTTAATGTCATGACTTTATGTGGATAAAATGGGAGCTTGTAGCTTATTTAAAATACTCATACAACATTTATGCACCACAGACATACTAAGCATGGGCTGCAATAATAATGTATTTTCTTCTGCAAGGGAATGCACAGAACAGTCTTATCAAACATTTCATTAGCATTAGCTTAGATGAAACTCCTTACAAACATAGATCACAATCAGCTTAAAGGAAATGCTCCTTTCTAGAAAATTAAGTCAAATGCATTTGAAGACCTGCAGCCAAATTGCCATATCAGATTAGAAAGCTGCCTTTTAAAACTCTATAACAACATATATTTTGGGCTTTGTCTCTTCCAAAATGTATATTCTTCCATGGTAAAATGTTTTCCAGCTCCTCTTGGGGACATATCCAAGATCAAATTGGGTGAGATGCAAAATCCCTCCAGCAAATTATTGGTGTTCTCTGGGGTACAGCATCCAAATCACTGCAGATGGCTTGCCCACCTGTCCAGCT
The DNA here is from genome assembly GCA_903067065.1 of Brachyrhaphis terrabensis. Taxonomy (NCBI): domain Eukaryota; kingdom Metazoa; phylum Chordata; class Actinopteri; order Cyprinodontiformes; family Poeciliidae; genus Brachyrhaphis; species Brachyrhaphis terrabensis. The sequence continues at coordinate 32,808 of CAEGAG010136865.1, forward strand.
CATACTTCATTTTGTTGCAACATTAACAAGATTTTCAGGGATTTTAGCTCCCAATGTTGATACAGCAGCTTAGCTCCTATGTGGAGGACATAACACTCTGTAGGTCATTACACTAGCCTGAAACCTCAGCTCATGTTCCACATAGTTCCTGACTTTTCTGTCAGAGACGAAAAGTTCAGTCCTACGTTTAGTTGCAAAAACCAAGTTTTTCCAACTTTTTTTAGGCTTGGACTTTAGATCGACTCATGTTAAAGTCATGATCGGAGACATTTTTTCATCATGGACATCATCTGAACATTTTGAAAAAGTCAACATTTTTTGTGTCTGTTTTTTAGAAAATGAACATCATTTCTTATATAGACTGGATTAAATTTAAATAAAAATATCATGTAACAAGCTCTTCAAGCATGAAGAGGTGATCTATTATTCAATGATCAGAATCTGTAGTTCAGCATTAAGTAATGAAAATAGATGTCCTTTTTTTATTTAAAAATTATTTGAGCACAAACCCAAATGTTTGATGTACATACAAACATAGAACAAAATATGTCATAAGCCTTGTTCTGTGTTTTAAAAGTGTTGACACCAAGAATATATTTCAAAGGAGATGTTTAAAGAAACTCGTCTGCATTACAAAGTAGAGAAAAAAATAGGAAGAATTTAAGGTGATGGAAGAAACTACACAGTATCTCCCCACACAATTACATCACTTAATGCATTTTTGAAGTATCATATCTGCTAAGGTTTTAGAATTTAGCTCCTATTTCATTGGGAAATGGGATCACCCACTTTCACACCAGGGAGAAATTCATTACCTTTACAGTTGGAACGTGCGAAACTTCACTAATCAGTGCTGAAGATAAGAGCAGTACTAAAGAATACGAGCATCCCTCTGTAACGCTTGTCACTCAGAGACTAAGTCTGAAAAGATCACCTAACCGGGTTGAATGTCATGCACCAATGCACTGAATGTCAAGTGACTCTTCCATCATTTTATTTAGAGATAAGCTGATGTAGTTGTCATTTTTCATATTTTAAAAGGTTAAAAGTGTACTATACTTTATGTCAAACTGCATTATCAGCAGCTGCATTCTTTGCAAATATTCACTATTTTATGTGTTCATACCCACTTGTGCTTTAAAACTTGTATCAGAAAGGACTGTGTTGTTGACATACTGGAATAGGAATAAATACATATATATATTTTCAAACAATTTCTAACAATGGCGATAATTGTCAAAATTATTTTGACCATTATTACATTTTTACTATTCTATTCTAATGAATGAAAAGTATATACATTTTTAACCACATATCTCCTTCAATGATAAGTGGCACACTTCTTACCCCCATGGAAATCCTTTTGCATATTCTCAAAGCGTTTTTGCACATTTCCACTTGGGTTTTCTTCTAGAACTGTCTCCAGTGGTTCACAGTTGACAGAGCTTCCCATGACCACTTAGTCACCCTTATGAATAATTTTTGACATCTCTTCTTTGTAAAAATGGAAATGCAAAACATTCTGGCACAACTAACTCTTTCATGGTGAATTTATTACTATTTTATGGTGTGTATATATACGATTTAGCCACTAATCCATTTTTAACATTTTGTCCTCTACCATGTCCTCTTTACCTTTGTGTAAGGTTTGCATCAGCAGTCGATGTCTGCCAAAGCGAACACAAGGTTTTCAGCAGGAAATGGTCATCTTTGAATCAAGATAACATGGATTTGACCATGCCTCAATTTGTCAGACAATTTGCCCCGCTTTTTATACAGTATGAATTCTGCATGGTGTTGAAGAGTTCACTGGCGTGATTTGAATTTGTTCAAAAATGGTGCTGAACTTAAAGGCACAGTTCAAGAAGATTTTGATATGAGATTATGTGAAAATTACCTACAGTTTTACCTCTAGCCGATACCTCTCTTTAAAATATTCCTCTGCATAATGACATAGTGTGTGATGAGATCAAAATAGAAATGGCACAAAATAAAGAAAATAAGATTCATTTGAAGTATGCATTAGAATTATACTGTTGCAATAGAGAGGATTTTATACTTTTATATGATTTAAAAGTACAATATTATTTCACAGTGATTTTTTTTCTTTGTAAACTCAAGTGGTAATATTTGTTCTGCCAACCTGACAGACAAAAAAAAGCTTTTATTTAAAATAAACATTAATATATAGTGATATTCATGTTGATCCTCGATTTATAAAATAAGATAATCCACCTTTGTATGCATTAATTCAAACTGACTCAATCTTTGCTTTCCTTAAGCTTTCAAATAATCTTGAAAAAAAAAAATACAATTTACAATTGAGCATAAGTTTCTCATCACGTTTGTGTTCCTACATTTGTTTGATTTTGCTCTAGCAGTTTCCTTTTTCTATGAGAATAATTCACATTTAAGTGGTGATGAGGCTCTTTAAATGTAATCAGCTCAAAGTCTTGGAACACTGAACATCTTTATTCACAGCTGTTCTCTGGCAGACTGTTACACTGAAGATCTGATCTTTCTTGAAACAGAACCTCTGAGACTTTAATCTTAAATCAAAGTTTAAATAATGTCCAAATTTAATTAAAAATGTAGCTTTTTTTCTGAGCATCTAGGGAATTCTAACCACTCAATCAATGAAATAACACAAAACTACCTGAAGTAAGTCTAATCTTGCGCTCAGCTGTTTGAAGAAAATCATTACAGCATGAAAACCCATTTTTTAAGGTCTCTCTTACATTCACCAGATACCCAGAGCAATGGGCTATTTTCTAAGAGCAGTTTTCTTAAATTCCCTTTCCCATGTGTTCATCAGCATAGCATGAGTGAGTGTCCCGTTTGCTATCTTAACATATGTTTAATTTCATGCTTCTTACTTCTTCAAAATTCAAATATGACTGAATTGCTTATGGATCACTTGAAATAACTTTTTCTAAATTTGTGTGTTTTGCTATTTGAAGTGGTGGCATCACATGCATTGTGTGTTGGTCGAGTTGGTCCAGAGCAGCTGGTGACAACTATCCATTGACAAATGAGTGCATGTTTGTTTACTGTTGAGGGTCCCATACCTGATGGCTCCGTCCGTCAGGTCTGACATAAGCGCATGAGGGAGCCTCTTGGCAAATTAGGTATATCACAAGGAGCTTAAGATGAGATTCTAGAATGAGATACAAATGCAGGGTAGATTTAGTCCTATATTACTGAGTTATTAGCCAAATAAATACCTGTCAACAGTAACATGAGGAAATATAGTAAATAAAAACATGCAGGAGTATGACTGGTTATGTGTGCAAAATGACCAAAAGGCGATGAATGTAAATGAATAAAACAGTAAATATAAGTAACTTATGATTATCAAAAAAAGGCTAAGGAGATGCCCAAACCACATAAATAATATACAGTACTGCCAATGCCATGCAGAACAGCCTTCCAGTATAGTGTCAAGTTTTTACCAGCTCCACCTCTAACTATTGTCTAATGCAAAACATGGGTCCATTTACTAATTTCTATTTAGAGCACTGCTCTCACAGCATCAAAATTGGGCACTGTTCATCTTAGATTTTAGAGTTGTCCTTTAGATATTCCTGTGTCTTTTTTTTTTTTTTTTTTATCTCTGTGCTTTGGGTCATTTTGAAATGTCGACATTTATTTAGGATAGATCTGTTTGTGTATGAATCCTATTCTGTTTGATTTGACCAGAGTTTATGAATAAATAACTTATCTACAGAATGTTTAGTTTCACACCATCAGTGTGTACCTCTGTAGGATCAACTCATCCAGATAGATGCAGCTCACCCTGTACTCATACAAATGTCTCTTAAACATTTCTGAAAACTGTCATCACTGTTCTGGCAAGAATATTTGTCAGCAGCTTAACATTAAAAGGATTTTCTTTCTTTTTTTAACTCTTTTCTTTAACTGCTTACTTTGCATTCTTCCATAGAGAAATTGCATATAGTTTATTCCCTTTTCTCCCAGGATATTATAACATGACTATTTGACATTAGTTAAATCTGCTTTTGTGTTTCTTGTGTCCCTGTAGCTCCCTGCGGAGGTCACTTTACTGGTTTAGAGGGAACTGTTCTCTCCCCAAACTACCCACATAATTACACTAGAGGTCAGAACTGTGTGTATGACATCTTTGTCCCGGGAGACTTCGGTAAGCATTTTAAGCATTATTTGCATGACGTTCTAGAAAAATGATGTTGACCTGTTTCTGTCCATTTTTATGTGGTAAAGTTGTAAAGGGGCATGTTTACTTCAGACCTGAAGCAAGAATATTTAACTTCCAGAGATAATTTTGTGGAGGGTTTTGAGAAGTTTGTCTAATGAGGATCAGGTATTTTATATGAGAAAATACAAGCTTATTGTCAAACGTGGTCACAGGTGACAAGGAATTACCAATCAAAACATCCCGGCTTGCATTATTCATTACTCTGAAGAGGTTAATTTGTGCATTTTCAGTGTTTCATGCTAACAGCCATTTACATTCGAGTGAATGTTTTTTCCTCTGCTGAAGTTATTATTCAATCTATCTAATCTTAACTAATATTTACAAATGGAGTCTTTTAGGGTCAAGTTGATGTAAAAAGTTAGCTGCGGGTATATGACAAATTAAATCTCTGTTGGTACATAGTTACTTTGAATGTGATATGTGTGATTCTCAGTCACTGTTCATCACGGATGTGCTTGAATCAGAGCAAACAATTGTAAATGTTAACATGAAAAATGGTCTTCCCAGCAGGAGTAGTAGAAAGATGGGTCAAACCGCAAATGTTTTGTCCAGATAGATGGAGCAGAGGAATTGTCATCTGATCGGGGCATATTTGCTTATCTAAAATTTAGCAAAGATCCCATGAAGACCTTGACATATTTCTGCTCAGCAGTCTCTGGTATTCATAACAAGCTGCAGAAATCCAGGCAGCTCTTTATTCACTAAACCCCCACATTCATGAAACACACGTTCATCCCTTGTGTGATGATCCTCTCCGACTGTTTACATCGTTTGCTCCTATCTCCTGCTGCTCCTGGTGTCCGGGAACCCACAGGTCTTTTTTAATAAATAATGCATCAAAATGCTGTCTTGCCTAAATTGCTGGCACAAGCTTAATGGTGTGTGGAATTTGCCAAGCAATATTCCCACCTGTGCCTCTAACTTTTCTTTTTGGGGATGTGCTGTAGAAACCGAAGCTATTGATGATGAGCAAGACAGCTGTGATGTGGCTTGATTGAAATGCTCTCTGAACAACCGGGACTCACATCCCAGTTGGAGCAAAGTAACGATGTTGGGTTGAAAATGAAAGCATGATGTTGTGAATGTTTATAGCACATGCTCTTATTTAGAGGGTAATGCATCAAGCTTTTTTAATGAAGCTAAAACCAAATAAATGCATAGTTTTGAAGGGGAAAGAAACATAAGCCTTATAAAGAAACTATTTTGGTATTTTATCCTTCAATAAAGTTATGAATAACATAAAAATCCCATATATCTGCATTTTAGAAAATAACATCTATTGAAATTCAATTCAAAATTTGAGTTATATGGAGAATAATTACTCAGTGATATATTTTAAACATTTCTTTCTATGAGTTTTGATGATTACTGCATAGAACTAATGAAAACCCTGGAGTGTTTTTTGAATATCATATAAAACCACTGGAAATGTGTTTTTAATCATTGTCAAGTTAATGCTTCCTCCTACAAAAGAAGTAATCCAATGAATGTCAGTACATGAGTGCTCATATCCAAGCATATTATTAGAAAGTTGAGTGGAAGAAAAGTGTGGTAGAAAAAGGTACTCGAGTAACGGGGGATAAAAGCTTACCTTGAGAGAATTGTGTTTAAAACCAAAGGACATGAACCAGAGACGTTAGAAGCCTCTTATCTGGGCTAATGCAGCAAAGAATTGAACTGTTAATAAATGATTCAAAGTCCTCTTTTCACATGAAAGTAAATTTTGCATTTCATTTTGAATTCGAGGTCCCAGAGTCTGCGTGAAGAGTACAGAGACACGTAATCCAAGTTGAGTTTCACAGCCACGTCACCTGCTGCTGTTTGTCCACTAAGTTTTATCCACAGACATCTACTTGGACATATTGAAGCACTTCAGGCTTTCCTCTTCCGACAAGCTTTATTGTGCCTCTAACTTCATTTTCCAGCAGGGTTTGTGACATTGCCCACACTGGCAAAAGTACCAATCTCTAGTTTAGAACACAGCATCCTCTGCTTGATTGGCCAGTGAAATTGCATTGGCGAAACTGTTGTTTCATAGACAAGAGACATCAGAACCAAAAATACAGAGATGAAGGGCATCAAAACAATCTGAGTTTCTCTAACACCCCGGCGAAGCCAGGGGCCGATGTCAATGTGTGAACTGTAAATTACATGGATATACTTTTCTGTAGGCTGAGATTTCTGTATCAAAAAATTGTTTTCTTCCTCTTGGCATTTGTATTTATTTTATTTTACTCCATTATGTGTGTCTTATATAGTATAAAGGTCTGAGCTCTACATACAAACCAGAGCAGTAAAGTTGGTACTTTTAACCTCCAGATATGGCTCTTTGAGGAAAAATTATTTCCTCTCTGTCGCAGCTTGACAGTAGACAATCAGCTTTAGGCAGTATTATAAAAGGAATCACATTTCAGTGTCTCGTACACAGGTGATTGAAATTTGTAACCGCCCAGGGTAGAGTGTCGGATGTGTGTCATATTCTGTCCTTCATATGATCTGTGGCACACCATAATCCTTTGAGACATTGTGTCAGCTTGGTTGCAGTTCCAGAAAAAATATCATCTCCTGACTCTGCTTCAGTGACCTGAGGGATGTATTGAGGGTTGGGGGTTAAATCATTATGTGAGCCTATTTCTTTTGAGATCACCGTGTTTTTGGAATAAGTCTGCCAACAGATTACATGATCATTTCATAGCATGAAGTTATAATGCAAGCTCTGAAGCTTTTACTTTGAATTCAGTTAGAGTTTCCATATCATTTATTTAGCATCACCACACAACTCACTAATCTCTGGATGTCTTCTTATATGGTTGCAGATTTTCTTAATTGGAGATCATAAATGATGAAGAAGCAAATGAGATTTTAAGAGTGTAATTTGTTTTTTTTCATAACATTCGCTACTCTGGATAGTTAATAGACAAAGTATACAGTATTGCATGGGAAATCATGACCTTCAGAGCTTTTGATTAAAAAAAAAATGAAAAAAAAACGAAAAAAACAAAACACTTTCCCACTTGTATGTTGTGTTTTTGATATTTTTTTCACAAAAATCAGACCTAAAGAATTACAACTTTGGTGCTTTTTTTTTCATAAATTGGTCCCAAGAAAAAATATAATCTCCTGACTCTGCTTCAGTGACCTGAAGGATATATACAGGGTTGGGGGTTAAATAGTAATAGATGTAAAGCTACATCTATTACTATTTTATATATTAAACTACGTTTTTAGGCTATTTGTAGCTATTTTAGGTTATTTTGTGCTTGTGTCTGTGTCTCATCCTCACGCTCTCTTTTAAAATCTACATTATATTGGCCTCTGGTAATTCCAACCTATATATTGAACTTGCTACAATAATACAATGCTTAATTATTGTTTTTATTGCTTTGGTAGCTGCATTATAATTGTTTTGTTTTATTATGACTACAGTGTTTGTGATCAGGGGACCAGAGTAACAAACAGCTTTAAATCGCTAACTACAAAACAACACAAAACATTGTTTTTGGATATTCTTTGCAAAATCTAATGCTTTGCTGAGAGCACATTCTTTGAGAAACTAGGCTAAATTTTACATTCACAAGCTGCTTAAATTAAACTGTACAGATGTAAGAAACTGACTCAATTAGTAGCACTGGTTATATAGGGATGGGGTGGATTCTGTTGAGTTTAAAATGATTGCTCCAGGTTGTGAAATCACTATGTGAGAGAAGTTCAGTATAGCTGAACTATTTGGTAAAATTACCAAAAACCAACAGACCAATGCACTAATGCAGGAACCATAAAATATAAATAAAGAAAACAATAAATGAAGACAGAAACAAATAAGAAAAGAACACAAAAATCTACTTTTGAGCTGATAAGATTTGTTTGTGAATTTAAATTTAATCATGATAAAATGAAGCAAAGTTAATGTTGGAGAAAAAATCCTTTGACTTATGCGTCTCTCATCTAAAGATTAAGATGTTTTTGTATTGCATTGTCTAATTGGAAGATGAACCAAGATCCAGCCTATAGCAGGTTTGCTTCCAGAATTTCCCTGTATTAAGTTTGTAGAAAACTGCAAATCTGACTTTTTATGGCTCCTCTATAGCTTTATTTTCTTCTCCCCCTTCTTTTTAGCCTTCTTTATGAACGTTGATGGCTTCAAAGATAGACTTAACTCTGTCAATTAGTGGAACCCTCTAAAGCAAAAGGTTGTTTAATTTTTTTGGTTAATTGTGTAGAAATTGTTTCATGAGATATTGCAGACATGACCCATTTATATCCAAATGAAAGAGAAACGTATTGCGGGTGTCTATAATCTTTTAAAAAAAGTTGATTATTATATGCATTGTTGCATAAAATAATTCCCCATTATTAGTTTCCTCAACTTTTAGCCTGAGTCAAATCAAATCAACTATTTTCCAAAGATTTTAGAAATCCTGCAAAGTTAATTATGGCTCAGATAGAACGATGTTAGAATAAACAATGCATCACAGATTTTTGTGCAGCTTAACTCCAAAGTTGCCCATGTTTGTCACAATGTTGTGCCTAAACTGAATTCTCTACCTTACCCCATGCTTGATTTTAGAAATGTTTTTGCATGGCAAATGACCACTTCAGTATCTTTTTAAACCTTTTGTCAGCTTTTTGAAAGTTTCATTTCACCCAACTCTCTTTGGAAATGTTTCTCTAATGGGCCCAGGTGAATTAGATTTTATAGACACAACATTTATTCACCTCTGTTTATCTGCCTGAGGCCTTTTATAGCTCCAGCGTACATGTCTATAACAACAACATATGCATAATGGTTGCTGCAGAATGTGTCAGGAGGCAGGACAGGAGCGCTGACTGATTGCTGTAATAAATCTAGGCTATAACAAGACGGACAGAAAATGAGCAAGAGAGTCTGTTGAGACTGCAAGGGGGTACCATAGTCGAACAATAGGAAAGGGAAATATAGATCTTTGTGGAATGCAAGTAAGATGGAGAGCATCATAATGAGTGAGAGATTTATAATGAACAACACAGAAAATGAGAAGAATGAGACGGAAATGGAGTACTGCTGAGTATGATCATAAAAACGGTGACCCCGGAGGCTAGCTGTTGACTCATCAGTGATGTTTGCTGAGGAGTGAGATTATGCCCCGAGCAACCCTGGTACACACAGAATAACACTTCTTTGTCTACATCATTTTATGATGTATACACCTCCCTCTGTAAAATAATCTAATAGGAAAAGAGAGCAATTTATTGCTGCAGTATAGATGTGAAAGGTGCTTTTTGTATGGTTCTCCACAGGTACGTGTCTGCGGGTGTGTAATTATACATTCTGCCTTTTGTTACATTTCTGTGTCAAACACTCCCATGAGTGACAGCCCTAACTGATTTTGACAACCTGCAGTTTTCAAGGTGATGACATTCTGGCAGCTTATCATGTCAGCACGTTGCCTTGTGTTGACTGTCAGAAAAAAATCCTGCAGAAAATAGCACATTTCAAGTCAGCAAGTCCAAATAATAGTAAATATGCAATATAAAGAGAAACAAGCATATGAAAAACTGCCTCCATGTTTTGTATATCTCCATTTCGGTGACTAACAGCTTATAGATTAAATATTGTGAGTTATTGGTCTAGATTGAAGCTTATTGGACTAGATGCTGCTCATGCCAAAGTGTAGTTCCATACCTTCTGCCAAACGGTGTAATGCAATTCCACTGCGATAATGGGTCTTTAAATATATATACGTCTGTGCCGTTGTATGGGCCCCTTTGGTTTTTGTAAATGAGGTATGTGTATGCTGTCACCGGCCAGAATCTCTGAGGGCCTGTGCTGCCACAAAGCAAATATGACACGTTCCTTCTCCATAATTCATATCCAGGAGAGCAAACATATGCTTCCATTTTTTTTTTTTGTACCGCTCACCAATCCACTATGCTGTGAGTGTCTTTGACACCTTATTTGAGCTTTGCCTTAAGGCACATGTTACTAATCCAGTGGCTCCGGGTCAAAACGGACTTGCATTATGTTCCAGTTGGATAATGATGGCCTACCTAAGCAGTTGCATTTTGCAGCATTTCTCTTTAGCTTTCCGCCATCGTTTCTTTTTTTTTTTTACCATTTCTGAAAATACAAATATTCAGTGAAATAAGGAGCATTTAATTTGACAGGCTGAGTTTGGTTATTTCAGATGTCAAAGAGTTCATTGGCCTCACTTTAGGAAATATGCTGAGGGAGAAAAGGGATATCTTGCAGCTGTGTACTATTTATAAAATGTTTTTACATTTTGGTTAATGCAGCAACTAAGCTTGAAATCCTAATGTACATGCCTTTTTTCCTTTTTGGAGGAGCTTGGTGAAAGGACGAAAAGTGGACATAATGCAGAATAATGTGCCGAGTACCGCAAGACAAAAAGGGTTCAGAAATGGCGGGAGGAGTAGAACAAAAAGTTTGAGGTGTTTATTTGACCCTCCAATTTCTCAGATCTCAATCCAATCGAGACTCTATGGCAAGTGTTAAAGAAACAAATTTGATCCACGGAGACTCTACTGCACATCATATAAGGCTTAGAGGATCTTCTGCTAAGATTTTGGTGCCAGGTACACAGTATACCTTCTGTGGTCTAGTGCCTCGAAAGATTAAGGTTTTATTGGCAGCAAAAAAGGGACCAATACACTGATAGAAAGGTGGACATAATGTTATGCCAGATTTGTATAGCATCACCATATATTTATTTCCAATATGATCTGTAAGATTGAAGGGGTTGAAATCTCATCATTGTGTAACAGTTCCCAGTTAGATACCCAAATATTAATCTCTTTGACAAACCATGTTTTCCTGCCTGTAATTTAAGATAGAACATAATTATGCATAATCTGTCCAGAGGCCTTTTCTATTTTTGCTAAAATTATCTGGGGTTTATGTGAAAAATTACACTGAAGAGGAGTTAAGTGGTTATTTAATATCTATACAGCTGATGAGTCATAAATATAATATACTCTCACTTTACAAGTGAATCAGAAATTAGGTGGGTAGTTGGGATTTAAACATCTGCATTTCAAGCAAATATGTTGTTTGCTTTACATATGGTAAACAGACATTACATTACCATATTCTTTCTTCGTTGCCTCTGAATAAAATTCATACTGAGTAGATAGGTTCAAGGCATCACTCTGTCTATAAATTTCTACATAGCAGTTATGTGTCTTAAATGAACATGTTTTTTTCCACACTGACTTTCTGAGGAGGAATTATGAGTAGTTGGTATCTCAGTCTCTTAAAGAATCCCAGCCATCGTTTTTTTAATGCAGTGAGTTTGCATGTTCTCCCTTGCTGTTCACAGTCTCCAGAGTGAACTACACTCAGAATGGGTTCTTAAGGCTGAAGAAAATAGCTTTGTTATATTAAAAGTTTACCAAAAATATTAACGATGTTCTGTAGCATCAGAACTGAAAATAAAAACCACTTGCATTTAAAATCATTTCACAACTTTTCTTTTTTCTTCCTTTCAGAATCTTACAGCAAGGCAAATACGAATTTCAACCATGAGTTCAATTTTTCTGTTTTTCCTGTTTGGCAGGGATACAAAAGTTTTGTGAACAAGCATAAATTACACACAGCATAATCCATTTGACCATGTTCATTCTTTCACAAGATAAAAGATCAAATGCCGCGGGAAGGAAAAAGACGTAGACTGAAATAGACTTTGCAAGATTATGATGTCATTCCTCTTCTTGCAATATTGTAATGATCTTATCTGCAGCACATGCCCTTGTTTTTGACAAGGGCTTTTTGAAAGGACTCCATAAACAAAGCTGAAATCATAAAGATAACAGATGAAAAGTGCAGCCAAATTTTATTATGTGTTACAGTTCAGCAAGTCATAAATATGTTCCTTTCTTGCTCTCGCTTTTTCTTGAAAGGAGTCTTCAGATCATGGACTCAAACATAGATGCAGCTTTAAGTATCTCTTCAGATCAGTCACACATTCTTCCTTATCAATTATATGATTCTGTTAACATGGAATTAAGTATCCATTGGAGTGAACCAATTGTAGTTTTCTGGCCGATCAGAGATTACCAATATTTTAAAAGCCTGATCTGGCGATTCAGATTTTGGACGATATCAACTTGTTTGTCTGAAATGTAAATGTAGCAAGAAAGTCGCAGAGTTAACAGCAGTGGGGTGACTTGTTAACTGCAAACATGGAGACATGACCTGATGGACAGGTCTGTCAGTCAAATCTCTCATGACAGAGGAGAAGAGAGGTTGATCTTTAGACCTTGGCTGAGGTAAATGAGATTGTGGAAAAAGATTGGCCTCACGTGTAAGTATCGGCCAAACGCCAATTTTCCAAAATGAAGGAAATTGACTGGCCGATAAATGGTACACCTCTAGGGCTTTATTTTCCTGTTACCTTTTCCCATTAGGATTTCGGCTTGTTACAATGCCTGTCTCACAGTGGAGAGCAAAGGAAGGGAGTGTCAATGTCTGAACTTTTGAAATTACTTAATTTCAAAACTATTATCATTAAAAGACACATATCTACAGTACTTTTTGAGAACTTTTTTTGTCACCAAGATATCTTCCAGTATATGGAGTTAGTTCCTTGGAGACTACCTACATATCAATGTTTCTCTTGGTATACATTAAAACAGATAATTTAATCTCAATTTAATCTGTATGGTTTATTCTGACTATACACAATGTTCATTGACTCTTGCTAACTGACTAATCTTTGATCATACCACCACTGCTGAAAAGATTCTGTTAGTACAGCCTTGGATGATTTACTAAGTCTAACTCTTGACTTTAGAAGACCAGTAGTGTTTAAGAATGATAGAATTAAGAAAAAAGAATGAATTAAGAATGATTAAAACTGGATTCAAACGAAAATGATAGCAAGAAGAGCAGCTCTATGCAGTACATTGATCCACTGGAACTGTGGTGGTAGTATTATCAAAAGTAACACTAGATAAGACAGTGGTGTCCTGTTATTCATCAAATTAGATATTTCATTTTGTTAAGAGTTTTTACAGCTTTATTTGTCTTGGGATTTTTAAACTTAGGGCTCCATGAGTCTGCCTGCAGCTCCTGATGACAATGACTCTTTGCCTCCCTCATACGGTGGCCCTGAGGTGCAAGCCACAGGGCCACAGGGCCACCGTGGTTTGCACCAACTCAGCTAAGAGTTGGTGCCAAAATAGAACCAGTTTGTCAAAATTGATAATCACAGTGTCTGGAAGCACACTAAGGCTAGTTTCTCCAGGAATAACCTTGTTTACCAAAACAGCACACGCTGATCAAAAGAAAAAGAAAAAAGTAAACGTAACTCCATTTGCGTATCAATGGAGTTAATTAATTCTGATTTAATTGTTTTGGTCTGAATTTCTACAAACTGTAGAAAAATAAAAATCAACCATAATCCAATTATCAGAATGTTGAAAAAAAAGAATGAAATTATGATCTCTGAAACATCTTTTCATTTGTCAGTCATTATGTGGACTCGACTATGACTCAGGAAGCATCACTCTTAAAGCGTCTATCAAACCAAATGTTTCAAAACGTCTTGAGAGAAAATAACTATTCATTCAGTCCCAAATGCTAATTAAAACCTATGAATTGCTACTCATTAACTGAAATTAATCAGGACAAACAAAAAATATTGCCGGTTTTGGCATCATCTCTGGGAATAAGAAGGATTTATTGATGTATGAGCCTGGAATGATTTATCATAGTTTTTATCTTTATACAAACATTGCACCCTCTGAGTCTAGATATATTTTAATACGGTTGATAAAGATAAGACTTTTAGTGACACAACTTGTTCAAATTAAAGCAAAGCTCGTGGAATACATAAATTATGTTATACGTCACATTAAAGTAAAAGTAGAAAAAGTCCTTCACATAAATAATTCTGCATCACACACAATTCAATTCAATTCAATTACTTTATTTTGGTAAATTGTCCACATCAAACACAGAAAACAACAAAAGAACAACAAACCAACCCACACTGTGATTGTGGAAGTGTTTTGCACTTTTAATCTCACATTGCTCACCTTAGTATCATCTGAGTGCTGCTCACACACTTCCCAGTGTATTTGCTGATGTACACCCGTTCAATGTACACCCATTCATCGCAACAGTTGGCACATTTTCAGAGATACGTCCACAGCATCACAGACTTTGTGATCAGGCTCTCCAGATGGCTCCATGAGCATGGCATTGATTTAAAACTACTTTACATGTCTGCACTGTTTTCAGATCCCAGACCAATAGAGCACTTAAGAGACCTTGGTTGAGAAACTGTGGATGTGGTGGCAAATATCTGAAGTCACTGTTTGTTTGAACTTTTATTTAACTAGAACCAAGTTTCTATGCTGAGCTGTTTTGAAGAAGTTTTTTACAGTTTGCTTTAGATCTATGTCTTTGAGCTCTTACAGTTTTAGAATTCACTCTGATTTATCTCTCACGAATGCCAACAAACAATAGAAGGCTTCACAACATTTCTCAGTGTATGAGGTTGAAACAAAAGTATTCATACAATGCCCAACGTCAAATTCTGCCGCGTCTTTGAATATTGTGTGTTCTTTATCCTTTCGTTTTTTGCGTTTGTCTATTGAAATGCAAATTTGAGAGTTAAATTGCATCAGTGATGCATACATTACTTTTCCAAAGATGTCAACATGTCATTGTTTTTACTATTTTTAAAGATCAAGAAAAATCTAGTCCGTGAACTTTAATGCTCCCTGTGTGTCTTCAAGTGGTCAATAAAACATTAACTAAATATAATTAGCAAACAGGGTGGGATGCTGGCAGTTAATCTGGTCATCATATTGAGTTGAGCCAATTTTTATCAGTTTATACAGAGTTTTTTTTGACAAAAAAACATTGTATTGGACAATGATAATATCTGTTGTTTACTGTGTTATATGCATTGTAAACTTCATAGAAGTGGAACAATATGTGTAGAATATATGGCGTCTCAGACATGCAACACATGACTGGTTTTGGATTAAAAGCAGAATTGAGTAACACTTTGCTTATGAGCATGTGTGTATTCAAGCATTCATGTCTGAGGTTACATGCTTTTGTTTACAAAGCAAATAACATGTGAACTCTCCAGTTGAGCACTGGTGTGCTTATATCACAGAGTAGAGCTGCTCTTAAAGACACAACCTTCTCTTATTCAGATTTGGTAAATCATTCCTGTAGTTAATAAACAGGTTTTTTGTGTCTTGTGTAAGTACACCTTTTTTTTTTGTTTTTGTTGTTTCTTTGGCATCTTTAAATTTGTCATTGTTACTTTCATGCAATTGAAAGAGACATGACAAGAGATATGCAAGGCTCCTACCAATGTAAAGGGAGATTAGCCATATGTACTTTTTAAGTATAACCTCCTTTTTACTTTGCTTGAAAGTAGCCTCTAAGCAGACTTTCAAACGGTGGTAAATTGCTTGTAGTGTGCTTTATTAAGTCCAGAGGATCCTAAAGTGTTCACACTACACATGTGAACATACGTAACACAGAAATAGAGAAATTCCATGAATGGTTTTTTGTCTTTGTGCTTGTCCTAGGACTGACGGATAACCTTTCCAGTATTTACCCCACACTTGAGGCTGCATGACATTTCAAATAAGATTTTAATACTTTTTCTAAATTAAAACATGCAGCAGTCTTTGTTAATTATTAATATTTGTTAACTTCATCTTTTTCAGCCATTTGTACACTGCGTAATTGAAATTAAATAAGACAGAATTCATTTACTTTAGATGAAAAATGTTTGAAGTTCATAATTTATTTTCATAACTTATGCCTCGTAGAAATAAAATGTCATTTCTGTTAGAGTACCTGATATTCAGCTGAAAACAATCATATTGTTGCCTACAGCATCTGGTGCAGGCATGGACCAGATGCCAGAAATGGCCTAGTGTTAAATATTAATGGTGCCATGATTTTCAGGGTTTTCTGTCAAATCTGTCAGGTTTACTTGCTTCAATCAAAGTCTGGTTCTGTACTTGTAGAAATCTGTGTCGTTTGAAAGCTAGAATCTATTGAAATTATACAATGCATAAAATCCGGACCTGATAATGAACTTGTGATAATTAATTCAGCACCAATTTTACAAAACGTGGAGACGAATAAAAGAGACGCACACAAGGGACATGCAGCTCATGCTGTTTATTACGCAGCATGATTTAGGCTGTAGTTTTAGCTGTGAATTATTACCATTCATACAGCACCTCTATGTGCACAGGCATGCACTGTTGCACAAATCCAGACGTGTTGTCTCTAAGGTAGTGATCCATTTTGGCAAGTCTGTTCATTTGGTTAGGAAATCTGATTATTTTCAAGGGCATGTACACACTGATATAATCTGGAACGCTTCATTGAAAATATTTATACAAGATGTTGTTTAAATAATCCCTCCTTTGTTATTGCAAGTTCATTCTCACTTTTTAACATGAACGTAAGATTTAATCAATAATTTAGTTATAAATGGTACGATTCTCATTTCCAATTTTATCAAGTAAATGTTTTTCAATTTAATTCTAGTTGATATTAGAGTTTGAATTTGTTTAAAAACCCCTGCTGAAAAGCTCATGGACAGAAGCCGATATACTATGTTAGCTTAGGTAATGTGCATGGCATCCACTCTGGCCATTTATCCCTTCAGTGATTATCTTTTATAGTCGGCAAATATGAGGTGACAGCTATACACCTCAAATTTAAAATGGACCTGGGACAGCACATGTCTAGATGCCAGCAAATCACAGCAAAGCCAATCATTAGAATAGTTAATTTGTTTCACTTTTTTGGCATTAATCCATCAGTATGCTTAGGTTAGCTTTGTGCTGTATAAACAGAAAACAGATTAACAAATTTAATTAGACCATATTTGGATGAACAAGCTGACAATTGCTTTTAATCATAAGCAAATAGTCAGGCTGACTCAAATTTTGTTTATTTCTTAATGACAGCACAATCTTTGTCCTCTTCTACATTTTTATTGAATTTAAAAATATCCTGAAATATCCGGACAAGACGATATCATAGTAAGTTATATAGTGGGCTGCTTTACATTGATACATGTGTAAACATAGTAGGAATTGCTTGCTCAATCTGTTCAGGTGCTTTTGTAAGTTCTGGTTGTTTATTTTTTCTGCTATCGTCTTGTTGATGCTTAGACCTGCAATCTCATGTCAATGCTTTCCCTATGCAAGTTGTACATAGCTGTCAGTTGAATTAAAGGTTTCACAAACTGTAGTCTCTACAAGACATTTCCAGTTTTACTGTCACTTCTTGTTTGGATTTACCAGGTCTGACCAGCCTCTGCTGGCACCACATCCTCCTCAGTTCAGTCTGTTACAGTTCTGTCCCTCTCTTCACTTAGATGTCCACAACGTACAGCCGCAGCTTCGATTGCACATTATCATAAGATGCTCTAAGAGGAAGTAGAAGTGTAGACTACACTAAGAACATGGCGTTCATTAGGGGCGGTGATGGCGGCAGTGCTAGGAGTTTGCCTTGCATTTTGTGGGTCGCCGCTTTGATTATCATTCTTTTTCCCTTTGTTGTTGTGTCCTTGGGCAAGACACATCGCCCATCTTGCCTGCTGGTGTTGGTCAAAAAGGCCAATGGCACATTATTATTCTTTAATACTGGCATATTTAACACTCATAAAATGCCCGAGTCATTTTAAAAGTGTTATCCACATAGACAAAGAAAAAACTGTATGCAACCTTGATAAAAAGTAGTGTTTTTTCTGCTATTGGTAAGAATGCAGGTCTTCTATTTGAACTTATGGTGTTTATGGACAGTATCTCAAGGTGGAGCTGTAGAAAGAAATGCTGTCCTGTTGGAAATCACTGGACCTTCTTCACACTTTCTCCAATGATGTTTTGTTTGTGTGTGCTGGAACAATAGGCAACAGGTTTGCAGTGGAAATCAAAAATATGGATCTTTGCTTTAGGTTCAGAAGTTCAAATATCTCAGTGACTTGTTCTTAAGGCATAAGAAGATGGCGTGGAAGGTGAACAGAGGGGATTTAGTCATCCTGAATACATGTGTTATTCAGCACTGTTGTGGTAAATTATACATGGAAGAAAGTTAGATTGTGGGCTTTTTTTAGCTATAGCATTATCACAGCCACCTCAATAGTAATACTGATAGAAGCTCTTCAGGTTCTGGCCCATTTGTGTTTCACCCTTCTCTTAAGACAATAAAATATTGATCATGACCAAAATAATCAAATTTTCCAGATAAGCAGCTACAACAAACATCTGCCTTTAGTTTAAGACTCAGTCAGTAAGGAGCTTGTTCTGTCTAGAGGAAGTCTGAGTAAAACTACATTTTCTATTTCATATCAAAAGGAGTTAGCTGTGGGGACCTGCTCAGGATTTATCTTGCACATTTCTTCTTTTAGATTTTCTGGGCAAATCCTACTGGGAAAAGCCCTCAGAGCAGAACAAGAACTTAGAAGATATTATGTTTTTGAAATGCCTAGATATTGTATTCCCTATTACAAGCTGGAGAGTGTCACTGGTGAAAATTATGTTTAGGTTTTCATCTTAAACATTGTAGAACCACATTGATGGATGGAATGAGTTTGGTTGATCACAAAGATATTGTTTGATTGTTTTAATGTGTAGAGCTTTAGGGATACCTTTAATGTAGAAGTCTGTTCACAATTTGTCTGTGTGGTCTGAAGTTTAATGAGGAAGAGGGACAAATGAACAAAACATTATGCTGTGTAAAGCCAATCAAAGGTATCGTATTTTAAGAAATAGGATAAAATCCTGTAACCTAACACAAAGTCAGAGACATGAGTTAGATAATTTACTGTAGTTTTCATGTTATTGTGACCTGCATACCATATGTTTTTTTTTTTTTTTTAAACATTCAGCTAAAGAATTGTAACAAATTGTTAATTACGTTGTCTCTTATTTGTACAAATCTTAATTAATAGACTTTTTCATTGTATAAATGATCCAGAAGTCGGAGTTGAGTGAATTAATAAATAAAAAACATGCTCCTAATAAAAGGAACTGGATTTAAATGAGAAAAAAGCAGCCAAAGTTGAAAGAAAAATTTTAAAAGAACCTTCAAAAGCTTTGATTATGAGATATTGTTCGAGAGCATTTTAAAGAGACTATTAAAATGTCTCATTGGAAGCAAGAAGTAAAGACATGATGACTAAGTCACTGAATGGGAACGGCCCAATTCCCAGGAACAGAGTGAAGTGTTTTCAGATGTATTTATCTTCTCATAACTCATATAATATATAACTCATGTACTTTATGACTCATTATCTTCTGCAATTTGTCTCTTTCCATGATTCTCTTTACAGTGCTTTTTGGTCAGTTTGTGGTATTTCAGACTTTGCCCACTGATGTGGTCGAAATCTATGACGGCCCTTCTACAGATTCAGCCCTTCTCTCGTCCATATATGGATCTCACTCAGGTAGCCACATCACCCGGACTTACAGGGTGGATAATTTAAGTTATTTAATTTTCTTCGGTCATACTGTCATTAGAATTTGACTTAATTAAAATGTTTGTTTTAAGGAAGAGCGAGCACAAACTTGTTGTCTTATAAAATCCAATCAAATCACTTTTCCCTAGACAAATAAATGTAAAATGTAAACAGTCTCACGTTCTCAAAAGACAAGGTGACAATCAAGCTCAACATCTATTGTCTTTGAATCCGCTCCCTGAATCAAGCTATTGACATCTGTCTTGATTGCATCTCCTTTGTGTTTCTGATATAGGCGAGACGCTTCCTTTAAGTTCAGGAAACAAGATAACACTCAAGTTTACTACAAATGGAACAGACACAGCCAAAGGATTTCATTTTGTTTACCAAGGTAAGGTTAACTTTTTTTCCCCACTTATATAAAGCATTTATCCTTGCTGCTATTACATAAAGTCAGCAGCAGAGTGCCAATGGATGAGACTGGGCATAACTTAGCAGAGCAGAATGATGTGATGTCAAATAGCCTGTCTTGGCACTGAGGATGAGAGTGACAAATAAAGTGTGAGAAGACTCACAAGGGCTTTCTGTATCCTTCTGCCTTCTTTGTCTTGCCATTTCCTCTTCTCCCTATTGCCTGTCTGCCTAACACACCACCGCTCTTTGGCGTTCTTCCTTTGATTCTTGCTACCTCCCCTTTTATCCATAGCTGTACCTCGGACCAGTGCCACTCAGTGTAGCTCAGTCCCTGAGCCCCGATTTGGGAAGAGGATAGGGAACGACTTTGGCATCGGCATGGTGGTGCTCTTTGAATGCAATCCAGGCTACACGCTGCACGGCTCCAACGCCATCAGGTGTGAGGCCGTGCCCAATGCCCTGGCCCAGTGGAATGGCACTGTGCCCACGTGTGCTGGTAAGCACTCTCACCACCCAGCTCTCGCTATACTCCTCTGTATGCGCTCAGACACACACCGACACTCAGAAAGAGGACCTATTATAAAGTGACCTATGTTTCTGATGAGAAGAAAATGAAGATGGTAGCATGAATATTTAAGGTACTGATCATTTTTGTTACTTTCTACAATTTACCGCAAGTTTTGATGCATAACTTTATTAGCTTTTCTCAATTGAATCACTGCTAACATTTTGGTATGCTTAGAAAAAGTTTTGCTTAGACCTTCTGTTCCCGTGTGTTGCGAAGAGGATGCTTGATTGACGATCAAAATATAAACCACTAAATGTAGTTTTCATTGTACATTTCTTTTCAGCTAACTACATTAATGCATTACTATTACCATGGTAATTGTTAAAAACAGTGATGTTCATCCTGACTACATCAATTGTTCCTGACTACTGCAGTGCATGAAATCCCACGATTTCGCTGCTTTGCGATTGAGATCGTAAGATCGACATGAAGTTATGACCACTGACATGTGTAGCATTTATTATCATGGCTCACACTTGTGAATGAAGGACATGTTAGGCTAAAAGTTTTATTTATAACACTGATTCCATTTAGAGGCAAAAAAATGGACAGGGGTCTAAGTGAAGGAGCAGAAATGAACAGTAGTGAGGCAATGACAGGATTATGGATGGTCAAGGCTCACTAATGCAAATAGAGAGTGAAAACTGTCCCAGTGGTCCGATTCAACAAATGAGCAACTGTAGCTGAAATCACTTTATGGTTCTGATAGAATGCTGTCATAATAAACAGCGCTTTGCAGTTTGTTGCATGTGTGGCTGCACATCAGGGAGGCGTTCTCTTTGATGGCTGTGGTCAACAGGATAATTTCATACCGCTTAACAGAAAAACAGTCGAGAATGGTTTAAAGGAGCAGAACGCATTTAAGTTGTTAATCTCCGAAGTTCTTGATCTTTCCATGCCACCTTCTGCTAAGATCTTGGTGCCAGTAAGCATGGAACAGCTTCAAGGGTCTAGAGGAGTCTAAGCCTTAATGGGTCAGAGCTGTTTTAGAAACAGACACTATTTGACAAACTATCATAATGTTTTTTATGATTTCAAAACTTGATTACATGTGTGGGGGAATTTTTCTGCCATAGTCCAAGAGCACACATTTTCAGTCTGAAAGCAGGATTTCATGTCTTTTATGCACAGTGGATGGTGCGCAACTTGCATCACCCACTGGATGTAGGAAGTTGGTTGGGTGAACAAACTCCTGCATAAGATCAGAAGGCTGTCAGAGATCAGTAGCACACTGCTGGCAGATGTTTAGTGTATTAAGGAGCAGAATGCTGACACTGTTGTTTCTCTCTACATCCAGTGGGTGGCGCAGGTTTCTACAATCAATAGTAGCCACACAGGCTTACCCGCTAGAAGGAAACAAACGCACCCAGTACAACACTTTGATTCTATTGGCCGAGAGGTTGCCAGGCGACTGTGCCAAAAGGCGTTTCCAAAAGCTAGCAGAGAGTCCGAGAAGAGACTAAGTGTGAACGTGAGAAGTTCTGAGTACAATTATTACAAGTTTTGAGAAGAAAGACATGAAGTCCTGCTTTCAAAATAAAAATGTAAGCAAAAGTATTCAAAGTTATGAGAACAAAAGACATAAAATCCTGCTTTCAGACTGAAAATGTGTGCTCTTTGTTTATGGCAAAATAATTCCCCCATATACATGAGTTTTTGCATTGGTATGACTTTCTATTCCCTATAAAATTCTCCATTTACAATAGAGACCCATTATGTGTTTTTTTTATACATATAAAATATTTGGTCTTTTTCTACTCTTGAAAACAAGCTAGGATATAAAAAAACATATTTCTTTTTTTTTCCTTAACTTCAATTATACAACAAAAAAAAACATTTATTGACAGTGGCACACCAGTTTCTGAAAAAAAAAAGTTGTCCCATTTCTCAGTAAAATGTTCCAGCCACTACCTAAAGAGAGGTTTGTGTAATTGTTAGATTTGATATTTAGTCTCATATACTGAAAATTTGACTTTTTTAAATCTCTGGTAGAAAATATTTGTCAATAGAGGTAGCAATTTTGAAGCTTTCTAGGGGTATCACCCACCAATTTATGTCAATATCATGTAGAAAGATTTCGGCACATTCTTGTGCACTCATCACAATCTCTCTGTAGATGTGGTTTTCATTCTCTCTCTCTCTGCACATGCTGGTTTTCCAAAGACGTGCAGTTAAAAAGCCATGCTTTCAGTCCCACAAAGAAACCCACGCAGCTGCTTTGGAAAAATGCATAGCTATGATGAAGTGAGGCAAAACCTATTGAAATACGGCCCCATGCCAGCAAGCAAATAATCCAAGACGGTAAGTGCATGAGATTTCAACCGAGGGTTCATCTGAGTTTCCTGCCAAGCAGTGAGGGAATAGCCATGGCACGCGCAGTTTCATTTCAAACACAGTGATTTTTATTTCAAGATTGAATCTGGCTGCAGCATCTCCCTCAGCGACAGTGTACTCATTCAGAATAACGGATATAATCTTATAGGGACTTAAAAAAAACACACTATGGTAAATTACTCAGGCGGTTTTTATTGGTTATGACAGCATCAGTTGTTGTTTGAGAAGACAAATTTGCATTTCCTCAGCCTGTTCTAACTGACCTGGCACAAGATTCAGCACAGTTCTGCTTTTGATTTCACAAAACAAAGTTATTAGATTACAGTTCTTTGGGTGAATTTGAACAAGAGTTTGGACTGATTAAATTTTCTTCACCTGAGCGCATTCATAATGCTCACACAGTTTTTCATTTGGAGCAACTGACTTTCATATACTGATATTTTTATGTCAAAGAAATGGGGAAGAAAGTATTTTACAGAAGTTTTAAAATGTAAAGGAATTGTATTCATGCTGATAGCTTTCATGTGTAATAGTTTATTGTAGATTGATAAGATGAACTGAATCACAGCTTTTTGTTGTTGTTCTCAGATAAACTAATATATGTCAAAAGCATGATAAACAAACAATATAAATTTTGAATTTAAAACAATAAATCACTGTCTAATCTTATATAACCTCACATATTTCTGTGATTCATGCTCAGCGTTCGCACACCGTGGAATTCACAGTTGGTTGAAACACTTGTTTGAAGGTGTCAACAAGTAAACAGAGTCCCACAATGCTTGTTTTTAAACCAGTGAGTCTTGTTCTGAAAGAGCCTCCCAAGACCAATTAAAGTGTCTCAGTCTGGGGGAGTGGAGGAGGGTCAGACCAGAGTGCTGCTCCTGATGACACGCAATATTTGAAATATTTGGAAAGTTTCACTAATAAAAGAGGAAAATGACTGGGACTATGCCCGACTGATGTTCTTTTCTTTTTCTAATAAACAATGCTTCAGTTGTTCTGCTAAAAAATATTTGAAGTTTTTTCTTCTCATTTTAATGGATTGTCAAAGGAGCATCTTTTCGTTTTGTTTTTTGGTTTTTTTTAGTTCAAGGCTTTGTTGCTACCCTCCTAACGTTATTTACCAAAGTGGCATTCTCTTTCAAGAACATACTTTATGGTTGTAATTGGGTGAGTTTTGAAGTATGAATTTCTGTGGAAAAGTACTATTTCCACATTTTATGCAGTTGGGTCATTGACATCACAAGGGTCTTTTAGGATGTGTTACTAGAGAACGGGGATCAACAGCAGGCACAGACTTTTGAGTTGATCACTTGAGCTTCGTGAACAATGCAGTGGATAAGTAACTTTTGACAGATTCCAAAGTGAGTTCTGAAACATTTTCATCTCGTTTGTGAGACGTTGTTCTCTCAGCAACAAAACTTGTATGGGGAAGAATCCAATAAGCACAGGACAGAGTAAGAGTTTGTGCTTTGGTCAGTTCTGCTTATTTGTTTGAATCTCATAGTCAGCAGGTCCTGTTGATCACCGCTGTCAATGGCAGTGCTGAAGCAAACAGTGATGAGGACAATTTTTGTTCTCTCAGTTGTTTGGTCTCAGTTATTTTCTTTTCTTGTTTTAAGGTCATCTGATTAGATTCAGTCTGAGTTTGCCTCTTGTAAATGTTGCCTACATCACCTCTACAAATTATTTGACAGTAGAGTGGCAATGTATATGTAACACTTATGCACAACAATTGTTTTTCACTCTGGCTACCAAGAGATGAAAGATCTTTCATATCTTCCCAGTTTTACAGCCACTACATCAGACTGGGCTACTTTAGTGTTTTAAAGAAAGTTTATAATTAATGTATTTAGACTGGAAATGCAGAAAAATACATCAGATTATTTAGAGGTGGTGTAGAATCTTGAAAAGCAACAAACTAGCTATTTACACTTTTCCAAACTAGAGGGAACAAGACTCGTGCTAACTTCAGCATTGTGTTGCAGTAGTGTTGGAGGATGCAGACGTTTTGCAGGTACCGACAAGGATTATTGTTAGGAATTGCTTAATTGAATGAATCAACCATGCCATATGGTTCTCTTAACAACTTGGCTTGTTGTAAATCTTGGATCATGAAACCTGTCTTTTTCAGTTTGCACCCATCCTTCACAAACCGCTTTTAAAGTATTAAGTTATCATCAAATTATCCTTAATTGATGCAATATTCCCACATATGTCTCAAACAATTTGCTGCAGCCCTGCAGAATATAGCCAAACCCCAGTGAAGATTTAAATTGAATTAAACCAGAGGAAAAAAGAATTGAGATCCTCGCAGTACTTTACGTGGTTTATGTGGCGTGTTTACTTGACCTTTTTTTGTCCCTATGGCCACATGTTTTTTTGTTTTATATTTAAATGTACCCATTTAAATATAAATGGAAAGAAAAAAGCTGTACTGGTAGCCAACGTAAAGAGATTAAAACTGGAGTGATGTTCTGTCTCTTTTGTTTTGGTTAAAATCTTTACAGCGACATTCTGAATTTACTGGATATGGTACAGATTTTTCTTATTCAAAATAATAAAAATATTATTGCAATAATCAAGCAAACATGAAAAAAATGAAAGAAAAAAAATATGAGCCGTCATGAGTCAAGTTTCTTGGCTAAAACAAAAAATTCTGATTAAACATCTTTGAAGTGGAGCTTACAAAAGGCAGGCAGACATTTGTCAAAGATCTCTTGTGCTTCCATAAAATAAATGAGCTGTTCTGCCACTACTCATTCAAGATGTTTTGACATTAAAGAGGTCTTGGCGATAAGCCTGTAGTTTTTTTTAAGCTGTGCTGGATCCAAGTTGCACTATTTTTTAATAATGGCTCAACAACAGCAGGCTTAAAAGAACTTGGTTATTATTATGGAATCTTTATGACTCATAATATTAATCTAAGGGAGAAAATGTTCCCCAATTCGTCAATATTTGTGTGCATTCAAACACATACACATTCACACAGGCAATTTTAGAACATACACCTGTTCAATTGCTTATTAACGCAAACATGAAGTAAGCCAATCACATGGCAGCTACACCGGAGCATTAAGCTCTCTAGATATTGTGGAGGTGATTTGCTGAAGTCAAGAATGTGGATAAAAGCAGATTTAAGTTACTTGGAAGGTGGTATAGCTGTTTTTGCCAGAAGGTCTGGTCTAAGTACTTCAAAAACTACTGATCTGCTGGGATTTTCACACACACATATCCCTCAGCTTTACAGAAAAGGTGCCAAAAAGAGAAAGTGTAGTGAAAGGCAATTGTTGAGAGACAAAATGCCTCGTTGATGTCAGACCTCAGAGAAACTTGAGTTGACTTGTTCAAGATGATAGAGTATTATTTCCACTCATTCTTTCCCATTTTGATCATTACACATTGGTAATAGTCATGTGATCTTTTGACATTAAATAAAAAATAGCTCATGTTCACAGTAACTAAAGTGATTTTGAATAACAGTTTACTTAAAGTAACCCTAAAAATGAAATATATCTGAAGATTACAGCTTCCTTAATCTTAATATGGTCAAGGAGTCTTAAAAGAAAATGGAGTAGCCTCCTTAAGCTGTAATGTCATCCTAGAGTTAATAAAATTCAGCAGTAAATGCATGTCAATATGCCTTTGCAAGAAGCTGGTACTGTGATATTATGAAAGTGTGACTTTCCAGTTTGTGGCTGCTTGAGCTGTAGAACAAAAGTAATTTTCTCAATTGTGTCAGTCAAACGAGAACAAAGAATAAAGTAGTCGCTGTGGAGCTGCACTCTCATTGTCTTTCTGACAGAAAAAAAATACTACCTAGATAAATATTGGTAATTATGCTAACTAATTATCGAAAATCTGAACTTTTGATGAGACAATCTCTCCATTACTTATTTAATCATAAAAATCAAAACAATGATTATTGTAGACCTGTAAAGCATAAATCAGGTCCAGGTGAAGATAAGCTCAGCAGCGCTATAAATGTGCACTTGGCACCTGTCAGGAAAACCTGTGAAAAACAAAACTAGCCATTGTTTAGGATGTAGTTTTCTTCAAATGCTTAAATGTCACAGTGTGAAGCTATGTCAGCATGTCAAACACTACCTGTGGCACTGCTGAAAATATGTAGCACATCAAAGTGTTTTAGCAGTTCAGATAAATACTTTTGTTTTGGCCTTTGGAAGACTGAAATTTCACAAACTTTTAAATCTGATGCAAAGTAGAGTTTTAAATGTTCACTTCTGGGTAGAAGAACACATTACTGTTAATCTTGTTATAGATCCATTAAAACAGATTTTTAGTACAGTCTAAATATCTGTCTTGTAAAAATCAATTTATTAATGCTGCAGGCTTTATATTTTCTCATCTAAGTCAAAGTTATTATGCCTTTTAAAAGATGGAAAGACCATTTTACAGGAATTCTCAAGACTATTCTTTTTTTTCCCTTTTTTGTCACTTTGAACCAGAACTTCAAAGTACTTTGTTTAGGTTTTCTGTGATAGACCAACAGGAATTATACCAAAATTTTGAAGGGTAAGGAATCGTTTTAAAAAATTGTCGCAAATAAAAATCTGGGGGAAAAAAATGGTTGACTGCATTTGTATTCAACTACTTTAATTTACTTATAGTCCAGTGCAACAAAGCTATTTTCAGAAGTCACTTAGTATATCATGTTTCTGTTTTCATCTCTGTTTAAATTCATCTGTGAAGGCGTCAGAGGTTTGCTAGAAAACATCAGTGAAGCAACAGCATCACAAAGGTCAAGGAACACAGCAAACTGGTTGGGGAGAAAGTTCTGCAGAGGTTAAAAATAGGGTTAGAATACATAATGTCCTATGTTTTGAGCATCTCACAGAGCACTGTTCTGTCCATCATCCAAATCAGAAAGAGTATGGTACAAATGCAAATACAGCCACTAACATAGTGACCAAGGAGGGCATAAGAAGCAGCCAATAAAGCCATGGTAACTATGGAGGAGCTACAGACTCGTAGCTTAAGTGGAAGATTTGGACTATCAGTCCTGCACCAAAAACTAAATAAATTCTCATATTTATTTAGCCACAAACCATGCAGGCACATAGCATTTAGAATTAAGTGCTCTGGTCAAATGAAGCTATAGATGATGTTTTTGGCCTACATGCAAAACATTATGTTTAGAGGGTTATTAATTGGTAGCAATATCCCACACACAGCTTGGAGTTGTAACATCAATGAAAACTGCTTATATAAAGTATTAACGAATGAATGTAAGCCACAATTTTTATACTATTTGAATGAAATGTTTAAAATAATTTATATTGCCCGTTTAATTTCACAAGCACAAACTCCCTCACTGTGATCACCACTGAGCTATCTCTTCCCGTTTTCGTTTTTTTTCCACCCTATATTTCGTCCTTTCTCCAGTTCCCTGTGGTGGAGTGTTAACTGAACGTCGTGGCACCATCCTCTCTCCCGGATACCCTGAGACATACTCAAATTATCTGAACTGTGCTTGGAGAATATCTGTTCCTGAAGGAGCTGGCATACAAGTAAGCAACGTTTTTTTTTTTTACACTTAATTAAAAATATAGTTTAGGAAGAGGATTCTTTATTTATAAATGGGCTACACATTGGATATGTGCTGTTTTACACTTGTATTAAGACTGTTTTCTTATTCAGATCCAGGTTGTAACCTTTGCCACGGAACATAACTGGGATTCACTGGACTTTTTTGATGGCGTGGATGGCAATGCTCCAAGGCTTGGGAGCTACTCGGGTAAATTTGATATAGCTAAATTTTAGTTGTCAGTTCCCAGTTGAATTTCAATCAGATGTCACAAAACTCTAGCAGCAGACAGATGTGGTGATGGGGCTGATGACATTTGGCATGTCCTTTGAGAAGGCTGTCTAAAAATCCAAGAAGTCATAAGAGAGAGAGAATGAAAAAAAAACTCGTCTCTCTCCCACAAGTCTGTCTTTGCGGCAGATATTTTCATTATACGAGCCCCAGTTCAGTCAGGAATTTTACAAATGTAGTATTGCCACTGGGCACGCATTGATGAAAATTGTGCACTAGCCACATGGTAACCAACAAGAAGCAGGCTATCCCATCATTTTAGATGCTAAATCATACTATGGGAGGGACTGGTGCAGCATAATGACTTCTGCTGCAATATCCATTTTAAGAGATGAGCTGTCAAAATGTTCAAGAGGTGAATATTTCATTTAGAACAAAGCTCTTTGAATAGTAAAATAGCTCTCTTGTACAGCTCCAGCAAGGCAGAGCAGATGTGCAGAGTGAAAAGGTTAAAGCATTATAGATTGCCAGAAATCAGTTTTAGCCGGGCCTAAACCAATGAGCATTATTGTCATTACACTAGATGTCAAAATCTCCTGGCAAAGTTACAGACGTGTAGCTGAAATCGAAAAAGATGTCCCTGAGATCAGTGATGCCAAATGTCCATAGTTGTCTGCCGTAATTGAAAATGGTTTGTCATTTTGGGGTTTCAGGATTTCATTTAAAATGTTTTAAGGTCAAAACGAGGTGTGCTCAAATTAATTGGAAGGAAGTGTGATCCTTACCAGAGATAGGCAGGTGTTGGATTCTTTTAAAATGGTAACTTTGAACAAAAATGACATGAATTCACTTCATTATATCACTAAAATTTACAAACAAGAAAAATTGACATGTTTTTGTTTCTGAAGCATGAAGTCTAAAATTCATTAGAGTGGTATTTAAAAGTCACACTACATTAAGTTGTTGCACCTTTATCAGTAAATAATTTGTGAAATGAGTGAGGAATAACTGAACAAAAAACTCAGATTATTGGAGTCCAGCTGAACAGTAGAATATGTGGTACAATTATGGTAATACTTCATCAAAATCTTCACAAATCTTTAAGTGTGATCTTGTAGAAAAGGCAAAAGATATTGAAATGCTAAAACATGTGTCTTATCACCCATTTGCAATTTGATATTAACTAACATGTAACCTGCCCCTTTAGTAAGTCTACTGCAAGCTATTTTTGTTGTTGTTTATTTTACTGACAGACATGGTAATACAGAAAACATGTTACTACTGTGGACTTTTAAAACTTTGGTTAAACAGAATTATTTATTTATTTATTTTTTATTGTTTGCAAGAAAAGGTGCAAACAACCTAAAAGTAGATCAATGATTTCAATGAAATCTTTGTGCTGACATAAAACTCCATAAGACTTTGTCAACATATTGCATAGTGTCAAGAGGTGTTCTGCTGGTACACAATGAATGATGTGCTATACTGAAATACAGACTTTCTCTTTTTTTAAAAGAAAGTTAATTCACCTGACATATGGTGGATTCTACTTATAATTGGTAGTTAAATTTTCATAGTTTCTTGTAAGAATTAAGACAAGAATGCCCTCTAAAATCAGAGCTCTGACTGGAAAAGTCAGAAATCACCACAGCCCTGAGTATAGCATCCAAAATGGCCTCTATTCCATGCAGATGTAGTGAAGTTACTTTCGCCATTGGAAGTTCTAGGGATAAACTTTTTGTTTGCTGTTCTGTCTCTGAAATTGTGTTAATAATACTGTGCAAAATCCGCTTGGCTTTTGATTGAGTGTAAATGCATCCTCTTATTTTATAATACAGGCACAACAATCCCCCAACTGCTGAACAGTACCTCCAACAACCTGTACTTGACCTTCCAGTCTGACATCAGTGTATCTGCTGCTGGTTTCCACTTGGAATACACAGGTATGAGAGATGACATGTCTGCTTGTTTGTCACTTTGTCTTTGTTCCCCTGCTGTACGTTGCAGCTGCTGCTCAGGGCTAAAGCACAAAAGTGATGCTGCTGGTCTAGATGGCACAGAGAGTCGTTGATAGAAAAATTCTGAGCTACAAAGTAGAACAGAGAGTATATTTTTTACCCTCTGTGTCATTTAGTTTTCAGTCTTTGTGTCTGAGGTTTTTCTATTCCAGCCTGGCATTCTCCAGTACTTTTGCTTTCAAATTCATGCATAGCCTCAAGTTGCTGGACTTACATCCCTTTTCATTTACGACCTGAATTTGCTCATCTCTCAGTGGGGTATTCGCTCAAAGGCTTTTTTTATTTTTTCCAAAAGGAGCATTGTGTACTAACATTTAAAGAGTGTGGCTGGTCTCTGTGGAGTGACTCATTTACTGCATCCCCTCAAGTTAAAAACTTGTGCAAATGAGAATAAGGGTAATTCTTAATAAAACAGTCCACTGTTATTCACATACTAAGTGCTTTTCTTTCCCTTGTGTATTCCTCAGATGGATTTTAAATCAGTTTTTTTTATCTACTTCTGCAATTTGTGGCCCTATGAGATTTTTTTTATTAATTAAGTACTTTTAAAATTTGCCATTGTGACTTAAAGTCCAACTACTAGCAGTGATGTAAATGGACAGCAGTTCAAAAATCATACCCAACTTAAAAAATAAGACTTACAGAAGTTTGTGGTGTTGAAATAACGAGTACCAGAAAGACATAATGGGACTTTCCTCCTAACACTACTGCTAGCACAACAGCTGATCTCAGTTCAGTTTAACAAATTTCACAAATTTACTGCTGGTGTGATGACACATCATCACTGAATCTGCCCTTACTGTCGGTGAGAAAAGTCCCTCAGCGACGCATCACTTTTCATCACCAACATATGTCAATCTGTTCATCTTTGATATTGCATGGGGATATTTGGTAGTAGGTGTCTACCTCTTCTCCCTCTTCCTCACAGCATCAGTGGCTGAGAATCATTTTAGTGACATGCTTCTCCGTGAGCTTTCTTTGTGTGATTTTAACTTTAAAGTTGCTGCAACACATGTGCAAGGTCCTTGATTTTATTTTAATTGTGAAATTTGAATTCATTTTCATAACGACATGAACATTGGTATCTCCTCCCTCTCTTCACTGTGCTTATTCAGGTGCATGTTTTCAGATAATGTGAGGCTCTTGGAAAGTGACTGTGTGTCCGTAAATACTTGTGTTAATTAAATAAAACCATAAATGTGAGTCCAAAATGATATTTGTGTCTGTCAATGCTTAATTTGTATTAGGGAGAAAATGTATCCCAGAGAATAAAAATGAATCATTTGGACTTTTGGACTGAGCGCAGGGCCATAAATTTCACAGTCAATGGCTACATTTATCACTTAAAAAAGGCCTTTAGTTTTTGGATCTTTTGTGACAGTGAGTTGATACCTCAGGAAGCACAGGGGAAGAGAGTTTATAAAGTAAGAGATTCGGGGTTTATTGAAAAAGTCTTGAATATCAAAAGAAGACATAATTAGAGAGGTTTCCATGTTGTTATAATCTTAATTACTAAAATGACAAAGAATATCTAACTGTGTCCCAGAGGGCATACTCTCCTACATGTTTTAGTTGCGTCTCTGCTCCAGGACACGTGATCCAAGTGATTTCACTAAACCATCAGCAGGTCCTGTTAATGACAACATCTAAAACATGATGCATAATTTACCTTGAGGATCAGGACTCTGGATCACTGATCTGACATGAACTGAACAATAATATCGTCTCACTAAATCACATGAGAAATTAAAAAAACAACCGTTGTCGTTTGGAAGGGACTCTTAAATAAAAGTAAAACAAACTTCTTTAGTTGAATTGCCTACAGAAATAGTCTGTTAATTACAGACTATTGTAATTAACAATAGTTAGCATTGATGTTTTAGAATTAGTCATTTGGCAACTGCACCTTTAAACAGAACTAAAAATAGACTTGTAGCATATTTTTGTAAAATTTATTAAATAAATTATTTAAAGACAGCAGCTTATTTAACATGATTTCAATGAGTCGAAGACACGATTGTCAATATTTTTGATTCATACATTTGCATTATTGTAAAGGTAAAGAAGCACTGTGTGGTACATATATATTATGTTTTCTCCCCCTCTAAACAAGAGTCATTGTATGTAACCATGCACTAATGTAATGTAAACATGACCTTTTATTATGTATAAATATACATAATAAAAATATTATACAATATTTACATCCAAATGTACAAAAGTTAGGAGTAACTTTTGTACACTTTCAGCTGCTGTAGCTTTCAGTGATTGTCAGCCATATGACCTTGTCATTCTCTTGCACTTGTGAAGAAATTTTGACATAAACCTGAATTCAACATTTATTAAGCTCTTTGAAGCTCACTGACATTCATCTGCACTGAGCTGTCAGGCCCCACCACAGCGTTTTAATCACGTTAAGGTTTGGACTGTGATGGGACCATTGCATCAGCTTGATTCTTTACCTTTTTAGAAATTCTGTTTTAGATTTCCTCCTGCCCCTTGAATCATGACTCAGTTTCAATTGTCTGACAGACAGTCAAAAACACTGTGGTGTTTGGTATTGGGTGTTTTAAGATACTGATACTGATTCGCTGTGTTTTTGTCAAATATGTTCCTTCACATTATGGCTTGTTTTCACATTGGTCTGTTCTTTAAAGGTCATTGTTGCAGAAATCTTGACATTTCTAAGGATTTACAACAAACTAAAGCAGTTCCTTTTTTGCTAAGGAAAAGGTCTCTTTAAGCAGCCCTTTCAAAAAAACTTGTCTTTTGTAATTTTCCTATTATGCATTTATAGTTAATCCTGGTAAGTGAGACCAGTAAAGTGTAATTTATAGGTTTTGAATTTTTTTGCTTTGATTTGAAAAGTACCAAGACATCCACTAATGGTACCTGTCTTAAGTCTGTCTCATTCAAGGGTTCCAATTTGTTTTAACTTTGTACAATAGCTTAAAACTCTACATATGAACAATTTCATTGCTTAAAATGTTCCTTTTGCAGTATTTTACTACTTAAGCATGATTGCTTAAGGTCAGTCATGTTTTTGTTAAACTGTTAACGTAGAAGTCAAATTTGCTGAGGATAAAGTATGGTATGAAGCAGTCAGATGGTGCTCCCCACTGTCTTATGGCCAATAGAAGCAGTAACATTCAATAGCACATAAACAATTTCACAATTGTAACTGACACACATATATCACAAATATGTCCAATAAAACTGTTCTGAATTTCAACAACATCTAACTCTGATATTTACTTAGTTGTTTCCTTCTACATTATTTTATCACTGGCTGGGTTAAAAGGTTTTTACACACCCTTCGTTTGAAACATTATAATGCTCCAAATACTAAGCATAAAAGCAAGAAAATGAAAATGACTACAGGGAATGGCTCAGACCCAACCAGAAGACTATCTGTTTATAAACATCCCCTTTGTGTAATTGCTGAATTCCAGTGAGGCCAGTCATAGAAACCATGTCTATTGCCCATTACCACATCTTAGATGTAGAGCGTTTAAACCAGTATTCCTAAGGCCCCCTTCACACCAGATTAGACCACCGCACGGTCTCCGGGACCTCCGTGACTGTCTGAACATTGCTGAATCAAAGCAAATTTGTAACAGCAAAAATAAATAAAAAATAAAAAATAAATCACACTTCAGTTTCAAGGCAATCTTAGCTCTTTGTGATCAGAAAGAAATGCATCCGCTCCTTTCTAAGACATTTTATTCATATGTCATAGATATCATCCTGGCATAATTTATATTTTTAGAATATGGAATGCTCTCCTGTATAAATGGAAAGTCTGTCTGACTCAATCATAGGTCTAAGGAGAAGGATTGGATGTTTGTAGGAGGGATGACCATCAGTATTTCTGTCATCTTATCAGAGAGAAAGGATGCAGGTCAGGGTGTTTCTCTTTTGTTTGTTTGTTTTTTTACAGTGCTTCCAAGTTTGTCATCTTGCACAATAATTGTATCCTTAGGCTCTGGAGCTCTGAAAGTGTTTTTAATAAACTGTGTTGTGACAATTATAAAAGTATATCATAAACCTTATGAGCTGCTACTCACTTCCTTTCCTCCTTATCCTCTTCCTTCCTTATTTCTAAATATGATGCCAGGGCCTTTTTTTTTTCTACAACATGACAAATAATTTTAGCATTTGCAAAAACAACTTGGAAAAACTCCCAACCCCCTTCTCTCCCAGAAGCTATCAAAGCTGAGTCTACGTGTAGTTTGATGGTGTCCATGCTTCTCTCCTGCCTTGGAGCCCTACTTTGCAGAGTTGGTTCTTCCAGGCTTCTTCATGACGCACTTGGGATCATCATAGGCTGCCACCTCAATATTAAACCACTGCAAACTCTATATTGAAAGTTTGAGCATGCTGAGTTTCTGATTCATCCCAAAAGATCTCTCCGATACCCTAATAGAACCTGTTCATTTTGTGATTGAATTAAATGTTGAGGCTGCCTTAGTCCAATCTAGTGCAAAATTAAAGAGGTATGTTCTCAAAATGGATCCAAATGGATCCCAAATAATGCAATATATTGTGGTCGATTCTAGGGGCTGATTGCTCAAATGTTTCGAGTACCTCGATTATTAAAATTCCTCAAGGAAAATTCATCTGCCTCGAAGCTTCGCTAAGTTGTAGCAGCATGACATTGAATTTTCCAGCCTTTTATCAAGTTTTGGGGGACAAATAAGCATTGTTAAATTGTGTGGCGCGACGGTTGGAGTACAACAGCTTTTGTGCTCTTGGAACTGCGTCATCATTTTGGAGTGAAACGAGAGAGAGAGATCGATCGATTAATCGCAAAAGTATTCTATAGAGTATTTTACAACAGCCCTAGTCGATTCAATTGGCAGTGGCTCATTTCCTATCCTACCAGGTTATACAATTGTTAATCAGGCAATTATTTAAATGCATGTTTGGTTCCTGTTACTCTGTTTAACTTACAGACTAAGTTTAGAGTACAGATTTCAGTTTCAGAGGCGAACAATAATGCATGAAGTTGTTAATTGAAACTGAATCAGACAACTTGAATGTTAATGCAGATCTAAACAGGATTATAATGCTCCCTGCAGTTTTATGCAACAGTGTTGGTTGGATTATAATATTATACTGCCATGATGTGCCATATAACCATAATTTAAAGGTTTTCTTTTGTATATATTTTAAAATGGTTGTTAGGGCCACCTTCATTAAGGCTTTGTTTGTATTAGTTCTTGGTTTGATTCCTTGGTTTTACATCCAAGAAGGATTCCAGGACTGATTTCCTTAAGCTTTTTTTGTATAAAGCTTATATCTATCATAAAATACATTATATTATGATAGATATGATTAATATTACTATGATCATTATTAAACATGCTCAGGACTTCTTTATGCCTTCTTTACTAATATATTCTGTTTTTTTTCTAAAACTAAATTAAAACCAATGTTTGAAACTGTAACGGCTTCTCTTAGCCATCATGCCAATGAAAGCTGACTATAGGACCTAAGAAATAAAATCAATAACTAGAATTGATAGGGCTGCACAGTGGCGCAGTTGGTAGCACTGTTGCCTTGCAGCAAGAAGATCATGGGTTAAATTCTCTGCCCGGGGTCTTTCTGCACGGAGTTTGCATGTTCTCCCTGTGCATGCGTGGGTTCTCTCCAGCTTAAAAGCCTCCAGAATCCGGCTTCCTATGGGAGGAAGCCAGAGTCATCTCCAAAAACATGAGTCAGGTAAATTGGTCTCTCCAAATTCTCCCTAGGGGTGAGTGTGTGTGTGCGTTGTTTGTCATGTCTGTCTCTGTGTTGCCCTGCGACAGACGGGCGACCTGTCCAGGGTGTACCACGCCTCTCGGCCTGAACGTTAGCTGGACATAGGCACCAGCACCTACTAGGGACAAGTAATTAAATAGACAGAAGGTATCAATCCCTCGGAATAATGGAGGTTCAATAAAAAAAGCTCATATGACTAAGTGTTGAAGAAAGTGAAGCTTTATCTCCAAAGTAATTTAAAAATCCTATGATTAAATGATGATTATTTCTGCTATTATGACCACATGTATTTATAAATAAATAAATTATAAATAGTATAATTAATATCTGACAATAATGAATTATTAAAAGATGACAATACATTATTACTCTGATTCTAATTTATTGAATTTTGACGCAGTTGAGAAAGAAACTTGCCTGGTAAGCTGCGTTATCTAACCCCTTGTGTTTGTTAATTGCAGCTCAAATTGTATTTTAAATATATTTAACTTGAGTTATATTTGCCTCCATGTTTATGAACATTCAGTCTGTCATAACATTTGCTTATGCACAAGCAATAATTTTCTTTCCTCAGTATAAAAGCTATGTTTGCAAAGCCTTTGCTTTCTCATGTACCTGGTAGATCTTCTTAGCTTTGATTTTTTATTTTTTTTTTTGCAAGTCGCCTCCAGCTACTTATTTTGAATGCTAAACAGTTCTTATTATCTTCACTGGTACGATGCATTTTAAACGGTTAATGTAAGTGTTAGATTTATGTAGGCTTAATAAATCTGTGGAAGCGAAAACGAGAACCAAGTGAAAACAAAAACAGATAAACTCATTTTTTATGGCGCATTCTCCTTTGGCACGGCTGCAGTTTTTGTGACACACATGGTTCAGAATTAATTAGCTAAATACAGTTGGCAAGCCTTCCTGTTTAAATACCAATTGTGTTTAACAAGGACGGGACTCGGTCCAAACAGGGCAGCTTATGCAGAGACACGTCAACTTTCTGACAGCAGGGAGTCTGTTCCTGCAACAATCTAAAGGTATTTGCCAAAGGATGCACCCAGTTTCAATGGAACTTTTGCCATATGTTAGCGGACACTTGTTCCTAACTTAAACAGCGGTTTAAATGGTGCTCCTGCAGTTAAATGCCAAATTACGGAAATGAGTGCTGAAAGGGAAGTGCTTTACTGCAGCCGATGTTTTGTTAAAAGCCTCCAGACAATGTGAGTAGGTCTTACAGGATTTCTTAGTTGATTTCTAATAAACGGAACACATTTAGATTCAGTGTTTCATTATTTAAAGCACAGAAAGAAAATCCCAGCCTTATCTTGCAAACACATTTCACCGTTGCCTGTGTTGTTGGAGTAAAACATAATGCTCTGCTTTATAAAACAGTTTGCCTCTGTTACAGTACAGTGCAAAACCAACCACTGTCTGTTCCGTGCAGTGTGGACATATGGTAATTACATTGAACTGTTTAATTTATAGCAGCTTTGTACTTTGATGTTGCACTTGCTTCTTGGCTGCCTCATACTATGACAGCAATTTCACAGTTTTGTGACTTGCAAAACCAAATCTCCTTGATAATGTGTAATATTCTTATGTGAATCCTAAGTTGAAAGAATCCACGTTGCTCATTTGCAGCGGCTCTTCTTTTACTGAATTATTGCATGGGGATGCTTTCATGGACCTCCATGCTCTATGCCCCTTTAGGTTACCATCACCTCCCACACAAATATTCTAACTTCCCCTAGGTGTTGAGTGGAGACATCACTTGTGCTATTTTCCGCTCTGATGAGTTACCTTTCTGTACTGAATATTGTATGGCTATATTTGCCCCCGTGTTTACAGACAACCATCCACCTACTTGTTTGGACTTGTTGACACTGTGAGTGGGTTTGAATGAGAGTGTACAATCATGTGCATTTTATTGTCCTTCAATGGTATGTACATCTATTCCTTGTTCCTGCAAACAGAACAATAGAACAATGTCGTTCCTGTGTTGCTAACAAAATTTAGTCCAGTTTTCATTTGTCATCATATTTTCTTCTACTTTCGGAATAAACTGAAAATATTTATGCATTAGTAATAAAATGTTGACAGTTACAATAATGCTTTGGTTGCAGAACCCTTCTATTTCCAAATGCAATAAAGTCTAACAGCTTATGGGACATTATTATCTATAAAACTAAACCAAATAACCAAATACCAGTACAAGATGGATTTTGCTTTTGTTTTTTTATACATCAAAATGCCCGAGTGCAATATATCACAAGATATTTTTTTTTCTGATGCATCCTATCAAAATCAATAGCAGCTACGTCCAAGTTAATATTTGAGATGAGAAAAGCCATGATTTACTGTTGTTGGATTTTTAAACCACTCAATAAATTATTGCTATGATTGAAATGTCTTTATATGAACGTTTCTGTCATAATCCATCACTGTTTGCTATATTTTAGAGCCAAAGGCGACAACCAACTGTGTGTTTAAAAGAGATGAATATATTCAATATTGCTGCAATTAAACAGAATTTAAATGTTATATATGTTATGTTTATTTTATTAACAAACATACATTTATAAAAGTTACAATTTTCAACTGTTTTTGCTGTTTTAACTTAGAGGCTGGAGTGGTTACTATTGCTGAAGCAACCTGTCTGTGAATTACCTGCAGAATGTAGACCAATGCCTTAACTCCAAAATGTCCTAATCCTACTCCATAACATCTAGACTTTGACACTTTAAAAATAAATTAAAGTAGAG
Organism: Brachyrhaphis terrabensis; assembly: GCA_903067065.1. Lineage (NCBI taxonomy): Eukaryota > Metazoa > Chordata > Actinopteri > Cyprinodontiformes > Poeciliidae > Brachyrhaphis > Brachyrhaphis terrabensis. The sequence continues at coordinate 72,126 of CAEGAG010136865.1, forward strand.
CAACTTTGTGTAAAAATGTTCAGCATTTTTATCTCCTTTAGAATATTTGACATGTCTTTATAGTAAACAGTCCTCATAGTTGATGTTCTTTACTTAGTCACAACTACTGTACCAAAGAGTGTTTTTGTTGGTAGCTCTTATGTATTGTTCATTCACTGAGGGGAAAAGATCCCTTTCCTTCCTGTTTTGGTCACTAACTGATTTCTTTGTGCATCTCTACTGTGAGCCTATTTTAATGGAATATGAGTCATTCAAATGGAAATAGAATTATCAATGTAGAAATAGTGAAACAAAATGCTAAAAAGTAATCTCATCTGAAGCATTATGATGTAGCTATTTTAAAAAGGTTGAATGTAAATCTATATTTCTGCTTCTCTGTCTGTGTAACAGCAAATGTAGTTTAATTTACCTAAAACGTCCCACACTTATGTGACCTAAATCATAACCACTGGTTTTAAGCCAAAAGAACACTTAATAAGTCATTTCTGTACCTGAGAAGTGACACTGTAATCATTTTGTTCAAATCCAGCTTAATGCTCCTGTCAAGCATTACTTTAGAGATCTCTTTGTAATTTCCCTCTGATTGCTCAGATCACAGTCGGCTAGACTTTGTGATTACACGCACAAAGAATGGCTTTATGCTTTTCCCTGGTTTCTAAATGGTACCACTTCTGCAATGAAAAGGATAAAGAAACGAGGCTTAATTGTTGCTCAATTATAAGTACATTTGATTCTAATGAACCCTGTTGTCTCCATAGATCGAAACAGATTAGTTACACCCTAAATATTTCAGTGACATTTACAATGGACAAAGCTGATCAACTTTCTGTTTAATTTGTGTTGTCATATGTTATGCAGAAGAATGATTGCTGTCCACACTTGTGTGTTGTGACTCTGTCATAAGCAATAGGTTTGGATTCGTGCCCAGAGCCGGCACCTCCCAGTAACGGCCAAAAAGTCGGGGATCGTTACACTGTGGGTGACATGGTCTCCTTCCAGTGTGACCAAGGCTTTTCTTTGCAAGTAGGTGAAATCATTCATTCAGATTGTTGTTTCTTTGATATATGGTGGATGAATTATATAAAGTAGCAATTTTAAAAAACAGCCCCCAAGGATGAGTCATTTAAGGCAGGGCTCCAGAAAACATCCGTGTTTGTTTAGAAATGTGGAATCACAAGTAACGATCCTTTAATTTGCCGTATGCATGCGACCTTATATCTAATGCTCTACTTTGCTTTCATGTTTTCTTGCCAGAATGTCAGAATTTAATGTGTTAACTTTTCCCCGTCCTTTTTTAGTAGACAGTATAGTAGAAACGTTTTGAGCTGTGGAACTGTCCAAAGCCACAGGCAATGGATTGTGAGAGCAGTCGCCTTGCTAATCCCACACTGATTTTTCTCTTCCTGGCTCGGGCATTCACCTTATTTCATATTCTCTCTGCACCAGCCAGCAACTTCTTATACACATCTTCAGGCTGAGTGTCTGAACTAGAAATAGACTTGAGGCCATTCTTGAAAATGGAGCACTACAAAAGCTGAATCTTTTGAAATGAGTTGTGTTGTTTTAAAAGAATGCATCAATACTTTGGGGAATTTTTTTTTTTTTTTCAGGGATAGTATTGGTGTTATTATTTAATGTAAGAACACATTTTTTTCTAGAAAATGTATTATGTAAATGTATTTAAAACAAGAAAATATCACTGCTGAAGAGTAAACGTGAGTAGGTTACCTCTTTTCTATTAGGATGGACTATTTCACAATTCTTTCACAGTTAAAGCTGCCTGTCTTATATTTTAGTGAACAACTATCCAACATGTCTTTTATTTTCATTTGACATGGCATAAATATCTTAATTTCAATGGATTTTGGGGGATATTTGGACAAAGAAACTGGCACCAGCATCAAAACTTGAATAAGCTTGAATACAATACTCTGGCACCAATACTAGGGAAATCTACTTGTGTATTACAGCAATGATACCTGATATTGTTAATAAATCTTATGGTAAACCAAACAAATACAAACCTGCCTGCCACAGCTCATGAAAGACTGAAATACAGTGATTTAAGTTTACAGATGTATATATATATAAATTCTAAATCTTGCTTAGGACTTTCTGCTGTGTCCTTTTTTGTATTACTACACATTTTTAAAGTAGTTTCTAAATGGTTTGTGTTTCTTTGAACAGGGTAATGCATATGTTACTTGCATGCCTGGCCCCGTCAGGAGATGGAATTACCCCGTACCTCTGTGTATAGGTAATGTTTCCTTCTATATATTATTATGCACATGATTTTAATGAAGTCCTAATGTGGGTTTACAGTATCAAACAGACCCTGACTTGTTTTTTCACATTTTCCCACTCATTGTTTCTTGCTCGCTCGTCAACACTTAACTCACTCCTCCCGCCATAAACAATGAAACAGTAAATCAATGTCCTTAAAAAAAAGGTGGGCTTTTTTGTATAAAACCATGCAGCAGTTTTATTGTTAGGGATGATGTTTGTGTGCTGTTGATTTAGAGGATAGATGCTCTGCTTTCCACTTGAGTTGAGAATCAATAGGACTTTGCTTGAATTCTGATCTCCCCGTTGAGACTCTGTTCTCGCCCTGACACTTCCTTTGATGCTAGCTGCCACCATGATAGAGTTTAAAGATTACCAAGGCAGCACTGGATATTCTCTTTTAACACCCCAGTGTTTCTGCCCACCATTGTACATGTACTCTACCAATGGCTGAAACCACTGGCTAACTACAACCAGCGCATACACTGCTTTCCTAGTGTAAATATTCCCTGCCTCCAGTCTTCAGAGTTAAGCAAAGTCATAAATCCCAGCTTTGCTGTTGACAGCCATGTTCCTAGCTGCACACGTTCACTTGTTGGTTTAACTCCTTTGTTGCTTAATGCACATAAACTCACTCAAACACCCCGGGATCAGTATTCATTTTGTTGCTTATGAGCCCACATCAAAGCATTTGCGTGCCCCTGCACAAACAGTACAGCATCCTGGAAAGTGCCTCTCCTCTCCTTTTGCCTTTACTTCCATTTCACAAAACACAAGTAGGTCAAGCAGGATGCCCCCACTACCAAAACACATTTTTTTTCCACTATATTAGTTTTTTGCTCCTTTTGCCTTGGCTCTTAAATCCTTTAAAAACATCAGCAATACAGGGAAATGATTTAGCAGGCAGCTAATAAAATTATATTCACCTTGCTGTTTGTGTAAGGCTTGGTAGAGTGAGAGAGAGAGATGACTGTAACCTTCACAGCAAGCTAAAGTGTTCTCCAACGCAGTCAAAAAAGCCCGGAAAGAGCAAAGAGTAATCACATTCACTCCTGAGCAAAACAGTGTTGGTGTGTTGAATATTGTTAAATTCATTTATTACGATTTAAAGCCCCATCAAACAAGGACAGGGCCCAAGCATGTTTGCATGAACGGCCTTATGGAGTAACTTTTACGCAGTCCAGAAGAGACGGAGCCCCAGTAGAAGAAACGCACAATTAACACAAAACAAGCACATACAAAATACAATTTGCTCAACTGAATGAACCATTTTTGCTTCAGTTTTTTTACACAGCTGACCCACCCATATCCTTTTTTGTACAAGTCCTAAGCAGTAATGTGTGAAAAGGAATTTACACACACACCCAAACATTAAGGCGATATGCTCTTTGCCCTCGAAGCATATTTAGCTCCCTAGTCGTTGTTTTTCTTTGTTTTCCCTTTGAGCCGATCTGTGGAAAAGTGACATGTTCTTTCTCTTCGGTTGGTCTCCCTCAGCCCAGTGCGGAGGCTCCATGACAGACTTCAGCAGCGTCATTCTCAGTCCAGGCTTTCCAGGGAATTACCAGAGCAGCCTGGACTGCACCTGGAGAGTTCAACTCCCCATTGGCTTCGGTCTGTAACCCGCCCACTATACCCCTCCTGTTTTCCTTCCTCTACCTCCTCTTCTGTCGTCTTTTTTTTGTGCTAGTCCTTATGTTGTTTGTGCCTATTTTTTTTGTTTTGTTTTGTTTGTGCTTCTTTCTTGTCTTTTCCCTTTTTTATTGTGCTAAAAACAAGTAAACAGCACCACTCATGATGATTGTGCTAAACTGTGGAAGTAGCAGTCAAACTTTTGCTTATTTACAGACAGAATAAAAACATATGTGGCTACATAACCTAAAAACTTAAATGAATATGTCTTTGTATTTTTCTTTGTTGTATTCCCAGTAACTCCTGCTTATTAATCCAATACTTAAAAAGCTATTTTAGATCTCTCTTACTAGACGTTCAGCTGTTTTATTGTCACAATTGGGATTTTCTGTAGCAAGTCGCTCACCGCTCTTGCTGCTGAAGGTTACTTTTTTAGATTCTTGTAACAGTCAGGTTATATTTTGACTGTGACATGACAGATTTGATGAATGGATGGAATATAATAAGCCCTTAATGCCTGGTTGATGCGTGGATTAGGGTAGGAAATTACCTTTTAAAGAACAAGCTTTTCCTAATTGAAATTTTACCTTGTCTGAAAGATTAGAGTGAGAGAGAAGACCTTTCATAAGTACTGTGAGATGACATTTATTGTTCTCCTACTGAACAGAAATCAGCTGATAACATTTGAAATTGTCTTACTAATGGTGTGATGTAATCAATGTGTGACTTATATTTGCATGCAAACAATTTTCCTTACTGCCTTAGTTCAGCCACAAAGAGTTTTCAAGATTTACTCATGAAATCTGAACTAATATATCAGAAGATTGTTGCAGATGTTAATCCACAATCCTTCATTTTGACTTTAACTTCCTCTTTTTTTGCAATTTAGGGATCCACCTGCAGTTTCTGAACTTCTCCACAGAGCCTGTTCATGACTATTTGGAGGTGCGCAGTGGGACTCTGGAGACAGGGACAGTGATAGATCGATTCAGTGGCCCTGTGGTGCCCAATTCTCTCTTTAGCACCACGCACGAGACCACACTCTTCTTCCATAGTGACTATTCCCAGAACAAGCATGGTTTCCACATTGTCTACCAGGGTAAGAACCAAAGATTGGTTTTGTTGAAATTGGTTTTTGTAATAGCAGCAGGTGAAGTGGAAGACGGGTAAAAAGCCATCATTTAGATGGACTTGAAAAGAGAGGATGACAAAAGGGTGACAAAAATGAAGAACTTTGATTCACCACAAATGTCTTCTGAGCCATAAATTTTATGTTCTTGACATTTAAACTTTCTGATGTCTAATGACTATTCCTATTTTAAAGAAAATATTTGATTAAAAAAATATTGTTCATGACATTAGGTTTTTAAAACAATCAGCTCAATCATGTAATTGACATTCACAAAGTAGAATAGAAGAGCTTGTACTGTGTATAGTCCCTTGCAAAAGTTGTAACGCCCCGTAAGCTTTTTCCCATTTTGTCGCATTAAAGTTCATTCTTCAAATTTTGGTGGGATTTCATCTAACAGGCCAACACATAAGCAATGCATAGTAATTTAAAATGTATCTAAAAATAAAAATCTAAAAAGTCAGGTGTGCTTATCAAGACCAGCATTCCACATTATGATGATTCACAGTAGGTATGTTGAAATGTGTGCAGTGTTGGTTTTCTTCCACACATGCCATATTAGATGTATGGCAGTCTAAGAAGTTTAATTTTGCTCTTAGATGACCAGACCACATTTCCCCATATCCCTGCTACGTTTCTTACTTGTGTTGTAGAAAACGGTAAACACAAATTCTTATGACTTTAACAATGATTTTCTACTCATAATTTTTCCAAAAAGGCTAAATTCACGGGATCAGCAATAATTGCTGCTCCTTCTGAAATTTTGCGAGCCTTTTGGGTGGTTCTCTGACTAATGCACTTGCCTAGCCGGTCCATCTAGGTGGACAGCTGTGCTTTGGTAGTTTTGCAGTTATGTCATACTTTTTCCATTTTTGATAATAGATTGAACTATTGAACTACACCCGCTTGAATTTAAAGCTTGGTACATTATTGCATTTATTTTGTGCACATATATCCATGCATAGCTATGCACTTCTCCCAAAAATACAATTAAAATACATTGAAGTTTGCAGTGGCAATGTGACCAATGCATAAAAGTTCAAGGGCTATGCAATTCACTACACATGTTATGTCATGTATAAAAATTTGCTCACTAATAACTTCTTGGAATTGTACCTACAGCATATGAGCTGCAGAGATGTCCCGACCCACGTCCATTTCGCAATGGCATAGTGATCGGTCAGGACTACAGTGTGGGGATGACCATTTCCTTTGAGTGTCTGCCAGGTTACACTCTGATCGGAGAGGCCTCTCTCACGTGTTTGCATGGAGTCAGCAGAAACTGGAATCACCCCATACCTCGCTGTGAAGGTGAGGCCCTGCTGTGTCTTTCAAGCTGCATTTGTGTCACGCTGTTAGTGAATTTCATCTACAGAAACAACACTAAACAAGCAGCACAGCATCTTCTTGGTTACTGTATCAGTCTTTGAAAGCATTATCTCCAAATTAATGCAGCTTTTCTATTAATTAAAAATGTGTTTTTGTGAGTAACCTTTAATCTGACAGCTTCAAACTTTGTGGTTAAATATGAAATAATCTGAAAAAATGATATAACATCTTCAAAAAGTGACTAAAATGGTGGCATATGTCATTCTGTCATAAACACCTACAACAGAAATATCCTTGAAGTGATTCTTTAAAAAAGTTAAATAAATAAGGGGTTTCTATGACTGCTTGTAGTCATATTCTTTATTCTGGGAGATAAAAGCATCTGACTCACCAAAAATACCAGCCCTTTGCTAAAAAATAAATTACAGCACATTATAGTGATTTGTGGAGCATTTGCAAGTTCTTTACGACAAAATCTGAAAATGCCTCGGTACATTGTAAATCTCAAAAAGTCTACTCAGATGTCACTCTGGGGTGCCAAAATATCTATCATCAGTTAAGCGAAGCAATGAGAAACCGTTCAGGTGAACATCAGTTAATCTCAGTTTTGAGGATCTGCAGCTTTTGCTTTGCTCCTTTCATATCCTAGCATTTTTTTCAGTCCTTTGGGCCAGTATTTTTAGGTTAGATCATGTCAGAGAAGGTTTTATTTTCAAAGTTATTCGGGGTTATCAAGTTGTCAGTGGCATCTGATTGGGACATTCCCTCTCAGTGACACACCAAACCACGTTATTATGGCTTGTTTTTATCAACAGTTATGGACAATACAGACATAAAAGCAATTTTTACAACTGAAGGAGAAGAGTGACTTTCTATTTTTTATCGATCATCTTTATCTACCTCCCCTCCCCGCAGCTCTCTGTGGTGGGAATATAACATCCTTGAACGGTACAATTTACTCCCCTGGACACCCTGCCGAGTACCCACACTTCCAGGACTGCGTGTGGACTGTCAGAGTGCCTCCAGGATACGGAATCTACATAAATTTCTCTGTTATCAATACAGAGCCCATCTATGACTACATCACAGTTTGGTGAGTTCCAATTCCTCCTTTAGTTTAAATTTGCTCATTGTCATGCGATGGCACACACACAACGTTTGTTTTCTGTGAGCCTTACTGTTAAGGGCAGCAAGTCTTTCCTATGCACTAACACGGTTTAGGAGTTGAGTAAAACAATTCAATTGTTTTTTTCTTTTTTGTTTTACAATACTGGTTAAAGATTTTATTGCCTACATTTCTTTGAAATGGAGTCCTAGGGAAGGTGAGAGAGTTCGTTTTTCACTGCTTAGGTTTTCCATGTTCTGAATGTTGTAAATGTAGTCCATCACTCATGGCTTTGTTGATAGTTATGCGTCAACACTGTCAAAAGGGGAGTTTCATTTCCTCTGAAACATGTTCTGATTCTACATACATCACTGTTTTAAAAGCACACTGCCAGTGCTACCAGGTTTCATAATCTGTAGTGAAAATTGTTTCTACTCCCCTTTTGACATTTGTTTTACTTTAACCTCCGTTTGTACAGAAGCCATAGAGAACTGGTGTATTCTGATGTTTTAATATTTGTCTGGTTTAATGTTTGGTCATATTGGTAAGAATGAATATGTCTGCGATATAAACAAATATGCAATATCCGTTTTCACAGCTTTTTTAACTTTCATCTGCATTTTGTACAATTTCCTGAAATGTGATTGAATGTAGGAGCATCTGTCAACGTGGCAAGTAAGGTTGATGTTAGTGATTTATATACATCATTCCACACAGACATCAGGTACACCAAAAATAATAGTGTTTTTTTTAACATTCTTGCACTAAAAGGAAATAAACAGGGCACCATGGTTTTATTCAGATTGTCCTTTTTTGTGTGTCTGTTCATATCAAATAAATTAAAAAAATAAATAATTTATCTCTATTGGTCTTAGAGGGTTGAACAATGTCAAAGTTATTCTATGGTTGTATTATAAGCAGTCATTATGAAAGCAAACTATCCTTTTTCAATTTCACAGTTTTATCAATGACCAAGTTCTAAAATTTAAATTATGTCAATTATGTAGGACCACACAATACAGATGGGTTATTTTTATTTTAATAAAATGCATTATAATAAAGTAAACACTGTAATAATGCTAGAAGATGGAGATTGGTAAGAACACAAAACACACAGTGAAAATCAAAGTGACAAAACTCAAAGTCCAAAGTGTCAGGATAGAGAGTGACTCTCCTTTAATTTCCACACCATGGTTTTGTGCTGATGTTCAGCACTGGCAGTCCATAACAACAAATGGGGAAGGGGCGTTACTTTATCATTCTGTTCTCCAAACAGCTGGAGAAAACAGATATCACTTAATGAGTTACCTTCTCTCGTATCTCAGTAATACATGTACTGTGTAATCTTTTTATTTTTAAAACCAAACCTTTCGAAAATGCTGTGCCATGACATTGGTAAGAATAAAAACCATACAATTTAAAAGGGTTTTACTTTATTTTAAGCATTACTTTAAATACAGTTACAAATGGAAGAGCTCCCATGTTTTTAAGACAAAGCTGGAACATAACATAGATATTCGCTTGCAAATCATGTTTATGTTGTGATGCAAGCTGAAGTCGCACAGAAGGGATCCAACAGCTGACAAAGGGCTAAGGCCAGAGGCCATTTGGACATGTTGTGCTCACAGCTTGTGCTGTGACACTGAGATTAATTGAGCCAACAACCATTCAAAGATTTTGACCCTGCTTGACATTGGTGGCCTCATTTTTTTTCTCCCCAGTTTTCCCCCCAAGAGCAAAATATACTGTCACAGAGAACGCGATTAACTAAAAGAAACCAAAGGGAGCCCAAGTTCCCTTGTCTCTTCAAACTCACAAAACTTCTGCTTAGCAGTGGACATCCCAGTGAGTGTTGCTCTAAAAGACAGAAATGTGCGTCAGCACAAAAACTTCTGGTTGGAGCCTCTTGGGATGTTTGTTGGTTTGTAGAAACTTCTGTTGATAACAGACAGCTGTACAGCGGTAAGCAATCCTACCTTCCGTCTGTCGCTTTACCAGCTGCCTTCCACTCGTTCTGCCCTTCTTCCTTTACCTCGCTTGTAGCCTGTCTGATGAGTCTTAAGCCTCAGGCAGTTATGGAGCTGTCCCCCTGGGTGATAAAGAATAAAAAAATGCCTCACAGCACTGAGGTCACCATTCATACTATATGAAGAGAGAACTACTGGTGCTACTGGTTTTAAATGAAAGGCTGCATAAATAATCTGTCCCCTGACGGCAACATTTCACTTTCTTGCTCGACCACAGCCTCCAATTTTGCTGATGACTCTGAAATGAAACTGACATAAGCTTTTTTTTAAGTACATAAGATATTAAAGGCACACACACATACAAGAACAGTATTTTGTGTACATCATTTTGCTGATGATGGCTAAAGTCCTCTGAAAGAGCCAGTGATGAAATCTCTTTCCCTACTAAGCTTTTAGAATAGTATTTTCTTCCCATTTGAATTTCTATGTCTGTTGTGAAATAAAGAAATCACTTCTTAGTTGTTCTTAATTCACTGTCCAACGGGGGTTAAAGATGCCACCCCTCCACTCCTCCTCATCTCATTAGCAGAGGTGATTCTGTGTTTTGGAATCAGCAGCTAATGCATCCTTTACAAATGGCTTTGCTGCTAATGGCAAGGTCTCTTATTACCCCAAAGCAATCCACCCATTCATTCAGCTTTTCATTGCGGACAGTATTTTGTTGTTAATTTGGACCTTTGTTGCAACTTTGACACAAATATATTTCCCGATACAACTAATTAGCAAAACTCTTTAACAGGGTAAAAAGCAAATGGAGATTGAGTCTTCCATTTTTTGGGAGGGAGTTTTGCAAAGTTATGGAATAGATCTTAGTCTTTTTTTTTTCAGAGAAAAACTTTTGTATGACCTTATAAAACCTGTCTCTGTATTACTTCTCTCTACCTGGGTGATCTTGTGGTCTGTTTACCAACAGAATATATAATTAGGGGTTTACCTCAGGTTTCCTCTCAGTCTGACTTGCCTGAGGTGGCCCCTTTGGAAAAACCCCCAGAGGCACCCTAATTAAACGTCTGTATGGCCTTGTGTAGTTCTTTCCAGAAAGAATACTGAAGCAACTTACTCTAAATTCAGTGCCAAAAAATTGGCTTATGTGAAGTCTTATTTCCAACTTTGTTTCTAAAAATTCACATTTTGACAGTCACACCTGACTTCATTTTCAACGTTGCGTTTTGGGACTTACTATCATTTGGCTCAAAACATCATTTTGACCTCAAGCAGATTTTGGAACATCATCTACACTGCCTTGTTTTTTCATTTTATAGCATCACATTTCACTGTTTTGTAAGAGTTGTGTGTGATCTAAAAAACAAGTGTAAATATGTATTCAACCCCTTCACTTTGACACCTTACAATCCAGTCTAAGCATTAGACTTCTGAAATACTCTATTTAGTAAGCAGTGTCCTGTTGTTTGAGAGAGTGTCATGAAGACCCAGCATAACACTGCACAGGTCAGTGATAAAGATATGGAGAAGTTTAAAGCAGCTTTGGGTTATGAAACATACTGTATTTAAAAAAACAGTGTCAAGTTTTAAACATCTCAAAAAAATTTTATAATCCATCATCTAAAATAGAAAGTATAGTCCTACTGTAACCACATTCACCTGAACTGACAGGTGGATGGGACTGATTGTAAATGGTAAATGGACTGTATTTGTATTGATGGCGCTTTATCAAGTCCAGAGGACCTGAAAGAGCTTCACACTGCATTCAGTCATTCATGCACAGATTCATACACTGATGAGTAGGGATATCATAAAAGAAAGCCTGTAAGTAATGACTCACAGGAAATGAATATAAGTGCAGGCCATACTTTATCTGTGAAAAAATATTAAAAACCATTGAAACCATGTTTCAGTGGCTGTAGTAGACCTTACATTTTGTTTTACACATTATACTTATGCTAGGAAATCTGGTGGGAGTTAGTATGAAAGTATAGTTTATGTGCAAGTGAAAGCTTCCATGATCATAGAAGTTAATTGCCACACATTATTGTGAATCAATGAAGAATAAAAAAATCCAAGTATTGATGCACCAAACAAATATTTTTGGCTTTTTTTCCATCTTTGGGTTTTGTTCTGATTTCTCTTTAAGAACTATAATTAACAGCATTTTATAATTTTTTTTCTTGCCTTCCTGTTTTAAGAAGCCATTAATTAATTTTGTGAGGAGCAAAGGTGAAGCACTGCTGTTTATGTGTGTATGTGGAGAAGGGAGTAAAACTGGGTATAGAATATAGAAAAAATTATTTGATTTTGACACAAATAGCATGGCTTGCATTAGAAACCGTAGACAGCAGTACAGTTTTTTTTTTCTTTAGATAGCTTCTTGATGACAGTTTTAAATTGCTCTACTCCTATCCAATTATAAGTCAGTAATAATGGTTTATTTATTTTTGAATCATCAAACCTTTCCACTTTTATAGTGCCAAATGACATATTTATTTATTTTTTCTATAAAAAAAATAAAATAAACAAAAGTTCAGTTGATGTTTTCTTTCCTTCATCAGTATGTGTCACAGCTGAAAGGCGCATTTATAGCAAACTTCTGTTTGTGAAACTTTTTCTCAATCTGTTGGGAGTCTGCTGATTCGACAAGGCCGCCTGGGGATAAATAGACCTGCTCTTTGATCCCAGCTACTATTTATTCAGAAATCATCTCTGCTCTTGCTCTCCATCCACCGTTCCTAACCCTACCTGTATCTCCATATCAGGGATGGACCCGACCAAACTTCGCCTCAAATCGGCCAGTTCAGTGGCACATCATTGCAGGAAGGTGTGTCCACCACAGCTAATCAGGTCCTCATCAAGTTTCACAGCGACTTCAGCACCAGCGGCTTCTTCGAGCTCCATTATTATGGTAAGTTTCCCTTTGATACCAGCTAACCCACTTTGTTCCTCATTTCTTTTAGTTTATTCATTTGGTCCTTAATATTCCTCATATTGGAGTGAGCGGAGACTGATTGCTCATTCTTCTCTTATATTTAAAATTTCTTAATTTCCCTTTTTCTCTTGGCATTGTCATTTTTTTATTGTATTTCTTCCAGTTATGTATGGTGATAAATGATGGATGACTCCTTATGTCTGTTTTTGTCTGCAATATAAAAGCGTCTTTTGAAAGGAAGTTGATTAATAATAAAATGCACCCCATCGCCGCTAAATTAGTTATAGTTTTTGATGATTATGAACAGTGATAGGCAGCAATTTATGATCTAATCAGCTTTCGGCATAATGGAAGAGAAAAGATGTGTGGGGCAGAATAGAAAATGTGCTTACACTGTCTCTGTTTCTTTATATGCATCTCCCTCCCGGATGTTTTTTAGTGCACGTATACACTCTGGTTGCAGAGTTCACTGTTTGTTCTCTCTCCAACAGCTTACCAGCTGAGAACTTGTCAGCCACCCCCTCCCGTCGCCAACGCCACTATCCTAACCGATGATGACGAGTTTGAAATAGGTTTGTCTCATTTTATTTTGCTCGTTTACAGGCTGGGACAATGTGTAATAGAATCAGCTTTCACTTGACAAAGGTGCATCTGCATGGACAGCCAACAAAGGACAAAACAAGCGTACGCATATGAAATCCTCGTCATCTAAATATAATTTATTCATTTGGCGGATTTTGACTTTTTCTTGCAGTTTAAATGTTTTTTTATGGTGTCTTTCTTAATGTTGTTGATGATCTGAAACTTTTATTTTCTGCTCTGCGTTTGTATTAGACCAAATGCATTTATACACATTAATTAATGAACCTAGGCATGTGTTTATTGTAGCCTCTACCATCTTTTTCTATCTCGGGTGTCTGTGTCTCCTTCATTCTGCTCATCCTTTTAAGTGTTCCCATCTATTCATGCTTCATACATTAAAATATTAGTTTGAAGGCAGGGCTAATTAGATGTACTTATAAGCTGTTTGTGTTTTCAGTGCTCAGAAGTAATTAGTAAAGTGAAGTGGAAGACATGTGGCCAGTGGCTGACTTACTTTGAGCCTTTGAATTTGTGTGTAGTTTTCATTTTTAGCGTGTGCTGGTGTGCAAGTGTATGGCTGCGTAATTTAATGAAGTGCCTTAAGTTCTAGAGGATGTCAATCTTCATTAGGAAATGTGCAGTTGATTACTGTTTCCAGTGCTGTTGCTGAGGAAAGCTACCGACATCCCTGTGTGTGAGTGGGTGTCGGTGTGCTTTCCTACGTCTGTGGCTGCGTGGGTTGACGAATTGATGGATCTTTTTCTCACGTCCAATTTTTGCCTCTTGTGTTTGTATTTGCACGATCTCCGGCGTAAACGACCCCACAGGAGACATTATCCGGTACTCTTGCCAGCCGGGCTTCACCTTGGTGGGCAGCGAGATCCTGACCTGCCGACTTGGAGAGAGGCTACAGATGGATGGACCGCCACCAGTCTGTCAAGGTTGGTTTTGCGCAGTGCTTGTCTATGGGTCAATGAATATGTTTTTTGCGAAGGTGTTGAATTTTATGTTTGCGCCTGTGTGCTTTTTTATTTATGCGTATGTGTAATCATAATGTTATGAGTGCACTTGACACCACTCTGCCAGCGTTGGTTGCAGTCAGCAGCACTCACGGTTGATGCATCATTTAACAGACAGACAGCCAGCAGGTCGCCCTCCAGCAGTATCCTGGCGGCAAACGGCATTGCTGTCCTTCATCTGGATCGAGATTTGCAGGTTCTTGGAACAAAGCCGGCCCAGCCCTCTGTAAGAATCCAAATGTGACTGCTGAGGGTCAGTTTGAGACCAATTAAAGATCAACAGATTTCACTATGATGTCTTTTTCATCTGTGAAATCTTGTAACACTGAACTTGTAATCCGAGCATTTTAAAAATGTGTAGCTGACATATCCAGATCTGATGTTTATGAAAGAACATAGGATGCAGCTTGGGTGATTTGGAATCTTTTTACTCGTATCTGTGTTGTTTTGATTTTCTTCTCCTTAAATTATTTTATTCAGAATTTGAGTGGGTTTATTTTAATACATGAATATCAAGTAAACCTGTACACAGTAGCACTGAATCAAAAGTATTTTTTATTTATTTACCATAATATTAACACCTTACTCACATTTAGTAAGAGGTTGTGCAAAGAAAAAAATAATTAAATGTTGTGAAAAATGAAATATACTGTAGCAGTGCCTTGCTCAAGCATTCACATTACAATTACAATAAATACAATTATTTTTTAAATAAAATATAACATATTTCATTATGATGCTCTGTGATTTATCACACAAAGTAACAATATATTTAAAAAAATATAAACAAAGTGTCTTGTGTATTTGCATACAACCACCCTGAATCAGTATAAATAGTCATAATTAGTTGTATAATTATTTATTTTGCTAAGAATATATTTGTAATGGAGATCCTGAAAAAATATTTGTAGTATGCCACACAAGGCTTGTCTACAATTTTTTTTCATTATTTTTCAAGTTACCTTTAAGAGTCAGGAAATTGAAAAAAATAAACTAAATTCTTGTTTGGTATAAAGATGTTTTTATCTCATCTTGGCGACTAAAGCAGCAGGAACAGGCGAAGGAGGTGAAGTCAAATGGGAATACTAGGAAAGTGAATTTTCCCTGCTCTTTTCTCAGAACTTTGCCAAAATCATCCAGCTCATATTCGCTGGACCTCACATTGTGGTACTTTTGACAATTACCCACATTCAAATGTAAGTGCTAAAATTAACCTGCCAAATACACATAGCTGCTGCTAATTTTTTATGTCTCCTTCTCTCAAAGAAAGTGTTCGAAAAGGCACGTATGAATAACTCAGCAAAACTCGTACAAGTTGTGACAACATAGATTTCCTATAAAAAAAGAAGGAAAACAAATAAGGGTTGCTTTTATAGAATCATGCCCTAAACTGAGAACCTGAACAGCAGAGGTAGTGAAATACACATTTAAATTGGGCACCGTCAGTGATAGACTTGTCTGTTTATATGTCAGATGGCCAATCATCTTGTTCGAGTTTTCCTTAAACTGGCCTTGAGGATCACATTGGCATAGTTAGCACAATTTTAGGGTCGGTAATTTGTTGCTTGACATTTTCATGGATCACCTAATTTTTACTCTTAAGAATTCATTACATTTCCTTGCATTGAATATGTTATGCCCTTGTGCACCTCCAGCATGAAACTAATTGCTCTCCTTGGGACATGTAAAGTTAAACTTAATTTGAGTTGACCTGCTATTCATAGGCAAGAGACTGCTACTGCATGCTGGTAACGAGGGCTATTTATCCATCGCCAGCTTGCCAACAGGCCAGGAGAGAAAATTCTCTTATGCTTTTTGATTCCGTTTTTATTTTTAGTTGTCATTTCATGCCTTAAAGACAGCACTAAAATGCCCTTGTTTAAGTGTGCAAATTTATGCCTAAATATCCCTCGTTTTTCAGAAATATTTATTCAGACTCTGTCAACAAGGACGCGTATGAAAAATGTTATATACCAGCTTTAGTAATACAGTCATGACTGAGCTGATATGCAGTTCTTTCCAAAAGTATTCACACGCCTCAACCTTTTTCACAAAGTACCACAATAAGACCCCAGGCTTCAATGTATTTTGTTAGGATGTTATGTGAAAGATCAACACATCAACACAAAGTAGTGCATAACTGTGATATGAGAGGAAAAATGTTTAGTTTTTTTTAAAAAGAAAGTATTAAAAATGATGTGTGCGTTTGTATATTTTCTCTTGAGACAATACTTTGTGGAATTTCCTTTTACTGGAATTACAATTGCAAGTCATTTTGGTTGCATCTCCGACCCACTTCGCTAAAATCTGTGCCTAGTCTTTCTTTAGCACACATTCCCAAGTCTTGCCACACATTTTCAATTGGATTTAGGTGAGAACTTTGACTGGACCATTTTATAACAAAAAATGCCTTGATCTAAACCTCCCCATTATAACTCTGACTGTACATGTCATATTTATTCTTTAATTCCCTCCACTAACGGATCAGTTTTCCTGCCTCTTCTAAAGAACAGCCTCTCTGCATTAGGACCAGGCCAGTTTAGCGTCATAGAGTCCATGGCAGGGTGTCCTAAATTTGCATTCAGCTAGAAAACAAATTTTTGTGGAAATCCTTTGCTTAATGAGTTAAGAGGTGAATATTTGCTGTTTACCTGTCATTAAATAACTGTATTTTTCAGAGATGAATGAAATAGGTATAGGAACATTTCTTATTAATATACAGTTCTTTATAACCATGTGAGCAGAACTCTTTTATGTGCTCTCTATGTGCAACCACACGCCCCCCCATCAAGAGCTTGTATGTTTTTTTCTGCTCTCAGGGTAGTTTCTCATCCATATTACAGTACTTTATAGGCCTATCTTATGAAGTAGCAGTATTGAGGGGGTTTGAAACATTTTAAGCCTCTCATGATTCATTTTTTAATCCCTGCACCGAAAGTTAAATTCAAAGAGTTTAAGCCCCAACAGGGCTCACTGGATTCCTTGGTGTGTGTTGCCTGGCAACGTTAGTTTATTAAACAAGTAATGGAGAATATAAACATTATGAGTGCTGCTCACCTAAATGGGGCTGGTTGCAGCTTTGTAGATAATAACATGTGTGTCTTCATGGATGAAAGGCTATTGTGAGGTTATTTGTGTAATTTGCGGTTTTACAAATGAGCTATAAACATGCAGGGAACACTAAATGTAAGTTACAAACCTTTGGATAAAATGATTTAGAATTGTTATATCTATGCAAATGAAATGCAGACTGTGGTTTCTGGTTTTCAAGTTATGTAATTTGATATTGTGGTGGTTTCAATTAACATTTTCTGTCTCTCCATAAAAGTGATGTCACAGATCTTATTAAAAAGGTCAATGATAAGAAGCATAGTGTGTTTTTAAACATGTTATTTCAAAAGTATTACCAAAATGTATCTGCCATTTACAATAAAAATAGTATTACCAATAGCTAAAAATTAATCACAGTATTTTGGTTAGTTAAACATTTATTTCTGCTGACAACCATTATGTCAAGAAAAAAATGGCCTTTACACAAAATCATCCCATTACTGAGTCATTATTTTTGAAACGTTAATCCTGGTTTTGCTTACTATTTCCTGGAAGCAGTGGCAGAAATAAAAATGTTCAAACAGCCAGAGTAGCGAACACACACATACACACACCAACATATAACCAATCCAAACGATCGAAGGTCAAACAAACCCAGGCTGCTATTACATCAATGTGGCGTGTCTACTTTGATGCTCGATCCAGTCTTGATTTAAAAGTCAATCCGGCAATTAGTATACCATACTGAGATATCGTTTTTGTAAAGCAAATCGGCCCTGGCACAAAGGCAACCAGCTTCTCTGTGTGGTATGCTTGAACTGCCATGAGAGAACTCATGGTTCCGATCTACTTTTCAAAACGTATTTTGGTATCACAGGATGAATTTTTGTATTTGCTGTATTTTTTTATAATGCTAATCTATAATGTAATTGTTCATCGCAACTCAGCATGCATTTTTAAAAAAATGATGCACTTTACGTTAACATCTCAGTTATGACAGGTTAAACAAAATGTTTTTGTTTTATATCTTGCTGTTTTGAAATGGATGTTAAATTTTACATTTAATAGCATGGGGTCCATGCTATTAACTTTCAATTTTTTATATATTTTTTTTATTTATGAGTTCACAATTTCTTTTGAGCAGAAGTACAGTTGAGCACAAAATTATTCATATGTATGACCTTTTTTAGAATACTTTTTAATATTGAAGTTGTAATTTTCAGTTGACAACTTCTGTTATTTTCTACTATTTGTTGAAAATACAAGACATCCTAAAAGAAATTGCACATATAAAATCCAAAAAACAGCAAAATGTAACACTCAATATTTTGTGATGATTACATTTCTTGCCTTAGTGTTATATGATGTGCTTGAAGCTTTTAATATTGTGGTTAATACCTGCTGGCTTACTATTACTATCATTTTAAAAGTAATTTTAATAAACAGAGATGTTATCACAGCAATCAATAAAACCAGTTTCTGTTAAATCTCTAGTGACAACAGAGGGCTATTAGTGTGTTGTATTATTGTGTTGTGTAATTTCAAGTTTTTCTCCTACTGGATTAGGTCATGACCCCAAGATTCCTTTTGAGCCAAACGTAAAAAGTTTCCCAATAACTTCGCAGAATGATCATCCTCTGTGTTACAGTATTTTCAATATTTTCTTCTTTTTCTTCTCTTTGATATATGTCCACGTTTCTCCCCTGACCTTTTTATCTGGAGTAGTTGTTCACATTAACCTTTTATATGCACCATGTTATTTCACTACCAGCCTTCAAGACCAGCTTCTAGCACTGACAAAGCAAGAAAATAAAGTAACAGGACTGTCATTATTTCTCACATGCCAGCTACCAGGAAATGAAACACGGACACACACACACACGCTCCCCCCCACACATACATCATTTTCCATGAAAAGTGAATGTCTAACCTGCTGACTCTTATTATTTGAAAGACTGATTTTACAGGAGCCCAGTGACAGCATCAGCTTCAGCCTTTGGTGGAATATCAGTCACTTTGCTAAAATGTGATTGATTCATGACTTCTATGTGTAACTTATTCTTCCATAATAATTTAACTTACCCTTTCTCTGACCCAGTTTCTTCTGTTTCTCTTGTTACTGTCGATTGTCTTTGTGTACTCGCTGTGGTTTTGCCTATATTTTTTATCCCTGTTTCTCTTCCTCTTGTTCTAAAATGAATGCTGACCTTTAACTCCACATTTATTTCTATAGTGCAATGTCCAGCATATGAGGTCCGCTTCGACTCAACAGGGGAGATCTTAAGTCCTGGTTACCCTGAAAACTACTCCAATCTTCAGACGTGCTCCTGGCTAATCAACGTAGAGAAGGGCTACAACATAACTCTGAACTTTGAACTATTTGAGACTGAAAAAGAGTTTGATATCCTGGAAATATTTGATGGTATGTAACAACATGATCTGAAATAATACAGATCGTTATTACACTGAATTTAAAACGTCAAACAAAGCATTTGGTCTAGTTATGCTTACTTTTTGCTGTGACTTAATCCTAGGTCCCAACATCTATAGTCAGAGCCTTTCAACACTCAGCGGCGACATAGAAACCCCGTTCAATCTGACAACCACTGGCCACCAGCTGCTACTGCGCTGGTCCACTGACCACGCCACCAACCGTCGCGGCTTCCACATCAGATATGTGGGTGAGTATCAAAGTATGTATCCTTCTTATAATCATATTTTCTCTCTTTTTTTTTTTTTTTTTTACAAATGTTATATTTAACTAGACTTGGGGCCAGATTTACTGAACCAAAGAAATTTAATGTGTGGCTGAGAAGTAGAAATACTGCCAGTTGGGAGTGTACAGTTCAAAGGTTAAACATTTTTGCTGATTTGGGAATGCAGGCAAAACCACTTCCTTTAAGTATAATATCTAACAAGCTCTGAGATAAATGTTAATTTTTGTTTTGTCATTGGCTTAGAATTACACAAAACATATCACTGATGGACAGTCGTTAGTCTAAATTGTACCCAAATAATGTAGGGGAAATAAACTTGCCTCTCCTACCCTGATAAATGTGCAAAACGCCTTACAATCTGTTAATCTTTTTAAAGCAGCAAAATTTCCCTCTGAAAAGTGTTTTAGAAAATTCCAATCAATAATTTCAGTATTCAATTAAAATTAAGTTAATGTTTAAAATATAATCGTTATTTTTTTGTTTGTTTATTTTTATAAAATCATTGATCACGCAGTAATTATTGCATCTGATGGTAATACTTTGTCAAACATAAAACACGCTTTTACCAATAGAACAGCGGTTATTGTGATTTAACAATGTTGGAGCTGACCGAGAGCTTTAATTATTCCACTGAACAGCTTTTCCATATGGTCCTGGATCATTTTCCTATTGAATAAATAATGTTCTACTCTCAGTTTCTGGTAGAGTTCACCAGATTTGTATTTAAAATGTCTTTGTATTTCGAAGATGATGTGTGTTATGTGGACTTTTGGAAGGCATCAAAGATCCTCCACCATACGTAGTGTTTGTTTCTGAAAAGGTCAAACTTACTAAAGCATACGGCACTAAATAAAGTTCATGCAGGTGTGGTATTTTAGGCCTGTTTATATTGGCGATGGTAGGACAGAAACATTTTACTTTTTTGCATCAGTCTTAAAAATTCAGTTAGCATGAGCAGTTCTTAGGGTTTATATAAAGACCTTGAAACTTCAATATACCACTTTTGAAGTGGTTAGCTTTACATATTTTAAATGGAAACTTTAAAGGACTAAATGGAAGATCTAATAAGCTCTGATCAGCTTGATTAAAATGCCATATTTATATTTATTTTTAAAAAGTTGTCGAATGTATCAACAGCTGTGCTGATCTTGATTTTGTTAAAAGCAATTATTTCCTTTCCCCCTCTGAATAAATGTACTTCATTTAAAAGTTGAACTTTCTGAATATTTTTTAGTGTTAGTTTGTGCTGCTGCAATCCAAGAGTAATTCATTTGGAGGCTTTTTGCACATGCTACCAGGGGTGCTAAGAAATGTGACTGCGTAGTCTGGCATTTGCTAAAAGATCTATAAACAGCTACAATTCAAGGAAATTAAAGCTTATTATTATAGAATAAGCTTCAAGATTTTCTGGCCATTCATCAACATTACAAATCCCCGTACTCGAAAGCAAAGCAGAGCAACACATACCTCCTCTCTCCCCACATCACTGCTCCCCAAAAGGGAAGAGGAAAATACAAATGCTCAACATAAAGGGGAAAAATGCAGGACAGCAAAACATTTGGTTCTTTTGATTAATCAGTTTAGCAGGAGGTCCAAGGTTATTCCAGTTTTTTCTCCAGTACAATCATTTTGGTTTGGCAAATAGTTTTCATAATTAAATTCAAAATTCCTCCTGAACAAATGCACAAATTTCTTTTTCACACTTTGTCTTCCTATTTTATCTGTTGAGCAGATTCTCACAAAAAACATTGTATTCATGTCCTTTAGCTTTTTTATGTCAATTGATCTGCTTCAATTTAGTTTTGAAATCAAATGTCTGACCAAACGCGCTCATGAAGTCGGTACCAACACTCCCCTAAATGCACACAAAAATGCACAAATACAGGGTTTTCATGCACTTTGCTTAATTGTAAACCAAGTAAATCTGGCCCAATTTCAGACAACTGATGGCCTTCATAGGTTTATGATTTTGTGAATTTTATTTTGTGTATTTGGTGGTTTTTGTTCAGATAAATATATGATAAAAATGCCAGAATATATTCTCAGATTTAGATTTAAATAAATCTTCCCTGTTTCCCAGCATGTTCTTTTGATTGAAAACATTGTTTTGGTCTTTTTTTATCTTTAAGTACTGCAACATTAAAATTGCGTTAAAATAGCCAATTGCGTTGGCTATATTGCGAAGGGAATGTAAACCCTTACCTTAAGTTATAGATTTAAGTAAAGCTTTTAATATTTCCAAATCCATCATGTTACATAGCAAACCAAACACTCAAAGATAACGAGCAACTTTTGTTACTCTGTACAGCCCAGCTGAGCAGGGCTGTACAGCTGAGCAAAACTGCTGAAAGTCTTGCTCTCTCTCACTCTTTTGCAGCTTAAAGGAACCACAATCATTTCAGTTGAAATGCAGTTTTCTTTCAAACAGTTTCTAACATTTGTACGTTTCCTCTGACTTCATATTTAAAAACTGAGCTAATGCTAACAGGATCCAACTTGCTGTCTTCTTCCCCTCAGTAATAGCTACAACATCAAAGAAGGATGTTGTCAATATGAAGAGATTATCTGTGGTGCATTCACTGATCAAAACAGACCAGATATTTGCATTTTCAACTAATTGGAACAAAGTCAGTGCTGATCAAATCAGCCATATTCATCAACCAAGGGGTTTTCTACATCAAGGAATTAATAGTGACTTGTACTGAAAAGGCTATTATTTTTAAATTACAGTGTAAAATTTATATTCTATTGTCTTTTACCAAGGTGGTCTCTTTTTGCTGTGAAATATTTATGGAAACATCTTAGCTGCAGCTTTTTTATGTGACCACATGAATTTAGTCAGTTTGCTGTGATTACACAGAGATATTATACTTTGAGCTCTATCACTGCTTTTAAAAACACATTTTCCACAAATAAGGCAGGAAGGAAGTCGCTACCAGGGCTGCATGCTGTTTTGCACTCCCTATAGTTCAGAGGGTTTTAATTCTTAATTGGCTCTTTAATAAAGCAAGTGCTGCTTGGGAAGAATAGCACAGACGTCTTTCTCTATTTGAAATGCATCAGTAATAGCGCAAAAAGCAGAAAAGAAATAAATATTTTAATGTTCTTTTCTCTATTATTTTTAATACACAAGTGTGTTGCACTGAAAGCAAGTTGGTGTGATGAATTTTGTAAAGGGAACTCCTTTTTGACTTGATTGACTCTAATAGGAACTGATTTCAACTACAATGTGTCTTTTCGTCTTAAATCCCCGCCATCTCCCAGCCATGAAGATTTTAAGAAATGGTTGACAGCTATTGGAATGCACAAAGCTCTCCCTTGAAATTCCTGTCCCATTGGCCATTAACTAGTCATATTCTGTAAATCAAATTAGTGTTTTTTCTTTTTCTTTTTGTTTCTTTTTTTTTTTTAGATTGATGGCCTGTAAGTTGAGGGAAGGGAATGTTATGGTATAAATAACTGCAGGATGCGCCAAGACTGTGTGTACTGAAGCAAATTGAATATGTGCATGCCAATAGGCTAGCAAGGAATTGTAATAATGTGATTCTGAGGGCTTCCCTTGCTGTTTGGTACACAGCCTGAGTGCTAAAAAGATGTGACACTCCTAAGGCGTTTCCGCTCATTATGAGTCTGCATTTAAATTGGAGCTCTGGCGTAATAAAAAAAATGTTAACTTGTCTTTCTCTAGAGGTAGTTTGTTAATGTCTCTGTTCTTTTTCTCTGATTTATTTATCTTTCTTCCTCTAATGTCTACTTTTCCACCTTCTTTCCTTCACTCTGTCCTTATTCTCTCTTCCGTTGGCTTTCCTTTTCTTTCCTGCTCTCCACTGTGGCTTTATCTCTTCATCTATTGTAGCGATGTATTGCAGTACCCCAGACTCCCCGCACCACGGCTCTGTAGTAAGACAAACTGGGGGTCATCTTAACAGCATGGTGACATGGGCTTGTGACAGGGGGTACAAGCTGATTGGGAAAAGCACAGCTGAATGCAAGAAGACCTCCTATGGCTACTACGCCTGGGATGCACCAGTCCCTGCATGTCAAGGTAAACTCATCCTACCTGGCTATTTTGTTTTCTTTTTTACTTGCAACATTATCTAGCTTGTACATCCAATGTTCTGGTGATTGGCTCTACAACCCTGTTCCTTTCAGGTGAAATGACATGCACATAAAGCACACAAGAGTCTCAGCTCAAATCCAATCCCTGTGTAGTTAACGGTTGAACTGAATCCAACCTGATTGAGAGCCAGCTTCCTGTCAGGTGGAAATTAAACAAAAATCAATCTTCGCTTCTTTGTCAATTTCCACTTCCTTAAATTACTTTCTAACTTGCCATCAACACGTAGAGACTGCCGCTGTTGGGGCTACATCACCGAACTGCACTCCTTTATGCACACATGTCAGGTTTGTGTATTTCCTGTGCCTCATGGTTGCTGCCTCACTCAGACTCAAACACACAGTCAAACAGTTGTAAACACTGACAGATGGTGTCATCAATTGCATTTTATCTTGACGCAGTGAAATCAAAATATGTATTTCAGATCTATTTAAAAACATTTCACACCTGTGATTGATTCCATCAGTTTGCTAACTGGGCACAGCTTTTCCAAAACACGTAGAGCCAAGCATCCCTGCAGATAAACTGATATATTCATACAGATGATGCCCATCTGGTATGAGCTTAGATGCCAGCAATTATATTCTAGTGATCTCAGAGATGACACAAACATAAAAATGTTATGTCATCAGAGGAGAAAAGGTTTACTACTCTTCATTGGCATTTGTTGTACTGTAACCATGTAGGTACAATAAATAACCAATCAACATTAGTTATCACTAACCAACATAAATGATCTATCTCCCATCACTTCCTTTGACTTGACACTGATAAAACACCCTAAAGCTGACCAGATCAAGCTTTCCTTTGCTCCTATATCTGAGAGCAAAGTGGCCCAAATGTACTTTGTGTATTTCTGTGTCCTAGTTTTGCTGTGTCTGAATGCTCCTAGTTTTATAGGTTGGGGAATGTCTGTGCTGGAAGTGCTATTGATTTGATCATGTTTTTCAATTACCTACTGTCTCATACTAAAACAAGAAAGTAAAGTGCTTTGCATATTTTTCCATTTTGTAGCATTACATCCACAAACCTAAATGTAATTTATTTGAATTTAATGAATTCAGCAAAATACCACAGAACTCTGGGGGAGCTGTAGAAATCCCGATCTCTGATTGTAGACCCTTATTAATCACAGCTGAAGAGCAAATATTTGAGCTCTAACTTAAGCATTGTTAATATTAAGTGTTAAATATCATAATAGTTTTAATCTGGCTGATTTTAAATGTTATTACTCACCTGCATGTGTTTAATTTTTCCCATATGTTTTGTTTCGCTTCCTTTTCCAATATTTTGCCTATGTGTTTATGGACAGAGGCCAAATACATGCATACTATAATCAAATGAGTTAAGTGTAAGAAGCACAGACTCTCCCTCAGCACTACTATAAAAGCAGGTGTTAAAGCTGGATGACATTCTATGAAATGTAACACCTTGAAATAGAAGTTTTGACAGGTGCAACTCGTTTCGTTCGTGATATAACTCAGTTCCAGTAAGTGCTTCACTAAGCCCACCGCATTGAGGTATCAAGCACAGCACCGGGGCTCTGGCACTGACTCAATTTACTTCAGTGCAGATGTTATTAATGCTGCTAATTACACATGAGCTGTCTCTGCCGTGATATCTTGAAGGGTCTGCAATGAATGAGGCTGGCTGTCAAAATTCTACAGTGGCTGGTTGGACCAAGTTGAGCAATTATATCTTGTTGAACTTTTACGCCCTGAAATTGTTATCCTTAGAAAGTTAAAGAAAGGACTTCATGTGTAAATTATAAAGCCTGACAGGGCTTGTGTGCTACAACAGCCTTCACAAAACGAGTGTTTTTCTGCACAAATATTTAGCTGTCAATCCGATGCATTACCACACCCGTTGTAGGATGCTATCTAACGCACGTCTTCTGCTCTGCATAAACATGTGCTGACAATGGTCCTCTTGCCACCTCTAGCTGTGTCATGCGGTGTGCCCAGTGCGCCAGTGAATGGAGGTGTGCTTGCTGCTGATTACTCTGTCGGCACACGGGTGACCTACTTCTGCAACAGTGGCTATCGGCTGTCCTCCAAAGAACTGACGACCACAGTCTGCCAGCCAGACGGCACCTGGAGCAATCACAACAAGATACCCCGATGCATCGGTGAGTGCAAGAGGCTGCTTGGAGGATTGAGAGGGACAGGAAGGATGGAGGGTGATTTAGGAAGACATGGTAATCTCAAAAAAACACAT
This sequence comes from Brachyrhaphis terrabensis, assembly GCA_903067065.1. Lineage (NCBI taxonomy): Eukaryota > Metazoa > Chordata > Actinopteri > Cyprinodontiformes > Poeciliidae > Brachyrhaphis > Brachyrhaphis terrabensis. The sequence goes on from CAEGAG010136865.1 coordinate 98,215, forward strand.
GGATATGCAGTAAGGAGCTGAGAGAAGATGATAGGAAAATATTTTCTCTGAATGAGGAACGTACATAAATCTTGTTAAATTTATTGAGAGCTATAATCTTGATAAACCTCCCTGTAGTTTCCAACTTCCTGAAAGCCACTGGAGTATGATAGTTTAACATATCTGTCTGTCATATAAATATGGAGTAAGTCCTTGAGGACAATGATTTAAACATTTATTACAAAAACATTAACTTGTTGCAATATGATGAGACAGGTGAATAATAGTTGAGAGGAAATCTGCTGTTCACAGCGGGGTACAGGTTTGATATTCCAGTGCACCTCTTCCAAGTTAGAAAGTCAGAGCAAATCGTGATTGACAATATTGTTTTCTTCTGAGACCAATGTTTACTTCTGTTTGTGTTTATCTCGCAGTAGCAAATGGAGACAGAATTTTAAAAACCCTAATGGATTAGAATGTGATTTTTTTTTTCTATGATTGTTTTATTGCTCTGCTTCTAAATTCGTCTCAAAACAGGATTGTCTTTCAACCTACTTTACTTTCACCCACCAGTAATGACGTGCCCCAGTCTTAGTTCCTTCTCCCTGGACCACGGGAGATGGAGGATAGTCAACGGTTCACACTATGAATACGGAACTAAAATAATCTTCACCTGCAACCCTGGGTACTATCGGGTCGGCCCCGCCCACATCCAGTGTCTGGCCAATGGTGCTTGGAGCTGGAGAAATGAAAGACCTCGGTGTAGAAGTGAGTACATTTTAGCAATACAAAAACTACCAGTAATAATGTTTACATACAGATTTTTGTATCTTAGGATGGATTTGAAAAAGAATAAAAAAGACCATAAACAGATCATGTTATTGAAATTCATTGCTGTTTATTGATTGTATTATTATTTATCAGTTCACCCCCAGAAATGAATGTTTCAAATGTATTATTAAAAGCCCCGAATAACCCATTTTCAATGCAGTATATTAAACATAAAACTGTTTTGAAACAACACCGTTATTTTATCTGCTTCACCATTTAATTAATATAAAATGTCAGTTAAAATGTCCATGTAAGATTATTTTTTTTAGAAAGTCATAAAAATAATAAAGCCACTGTAAACAAATCATCTCAGCTATAAAGGTTTTTGGTAAACAGAATTTACCAAAAGACTTCAAGAATACATATCACGTTCATATTTGACCTTAACATTATTTTATTGATTCTCTTTTGTGTTCTTTATCTATTCTGGTCCCAGTTTGTGTTAGGTATTGTTTATTGCCCTAGTGGACACTAACATTTTTCTGCTGCCATGAGAACTCCTTTTTTTGTTTACTTTTGTTTCTGTTTTGAGGCAAAAGCACTGAATAGCTTGTGTAATGACAGAACAGGATGCCAGCAAGTGTTATTAAAGATGTTTGTACAAAGGAAAACACCATCATTATCCTCCCAGTGAAATAGTACAGGTCAGCTTTTATCACATTAAGGTCGGTAAGATGGGTGTAAATCACTGTGCTCTCCCATTGACTCCAAAGATGTAAGCCAACTTCTAACTTATTCTTTTTCTGCTACTCACTCTTCTGGTGTGTCCTCTATCTCCCTTCCTCTTCTTTGTACCATCCTCTTCATCTTATTGCAGTTATTTCCTGTGGCGATCTTCCTACTCCTCCTAATGGGAAGAAAATCGGGACGCAGACTACCTTTGGAGCATCGGCTATTTTCAGCTGTAACCTTGGCTATGTTTTAACTGGATCTACAGTTAGAGAGTGTCTTCTGTCTGGCCTTTGGAGTGGGATGGACACTCAGTGTCTAGGTAAGTACGTTCTAAATGTTCTTGACCTGGGTCAGAAACTGCTGGCAAGCGTCTCAGAATAAATACGAGCATTTTTGATTGGGCCAACTAGAATAGAAACAGATGGGGAAGCAGTAGGTGGATATAATTGCCTCTGTTGCTAAGTGTATATGGCCAGTGTCAATAAAAACTCTGGAAGATGTACATTTTTTATGGTCCACTATTGACCTCATATTTACTCTGAATGAGGCCTCTGTTACACTTCAAACTGTTACAGAGCCTGTAGAGAAAATAATGAAAGCTTTGTGTTCCAAATGTTCAAGCACCTTCAGCAATTACCTGCAGAGAATTATATTATATTACCATATAGGCAGCATTAATGTTTGTGAAGTTTATGATATATAGTAACAGTCTCTCTGAATTTGTGGAACGTCATCCAAGATGTTCTGGCAAAGTTTACCTCAGAAAGTATTTAAACAGGAAAACATGCTACAGCTTTGCATAACAAAGCAGTCCTGGCTTTTTCCGTTTTTCTCATGTTACAGCAACTCATTTCTATGAATATTATTATTGGGACTTTGTTTGATGGACCAACACAAAGGAGCACATACTGCCTAAGTACAAAGAAAAGACACATAGTTGTCAATATTTGTTTTAATTAGAAAAAATTGAGTCGTCTAATTAGTAGAGATTTCTAGCCTATGTGTCATTTGAACTCAGTATAAAAATACTGTTCTATGAATACCTTAGGAATTTGTTAGAGAACATAAGTAAATAAAACAGCTTTAAGAAGACCATATAGCACAACAGACACATCACATATAAAGTTGTTGATAAGTTCAAGGCAGGCTTAGGTTATAAAACAATATGCCCAGCTTTTAACAAATTGCAGAGCACTGTTTAATCTTCATCTGATGATAAAAAGACTGTGGCCCAATTAACATGACCCTAATGGTAAGATCACTCCGCCCACATGGAAATATAATTCAGGTAGAGCCAGCTTCTGACAAACAAACATATAGTGAAGCTCTGTGCCTTATAAACCAATATTAAGGCAAAGAAGATAGGCAAAGATGTTTCAATTGAGTCATACATTTGATGTTATTTATGAAAAACCACAGAGAAATCACTGCTGAAACCAAAGTCTTTTGCATTACTTTAAATAGAGTTGCTGCCGTATAGTTGCTTATGTGCAAAACTGGTAGAAACGTATCCTTCAAGTTGTAATCGCCATTAAAAATTATGTAAGAAGTATTGAATACTAATGCACATCACATTTGTTATAATGTTAAAAATCATGTATTTTCAACTGAACAATTATACACTGTTATTTGTGCATCAATAAAATTCCAATAAATGGCATTAGAACATGTCATTATACGTAATGTGAAAATCATTTGAAACATTTTTAGGGCTAAGAATTCTTTCTCAAAGCATTGTTCGTAATTAGATTACCTGAATTCAATGTCATGTTGGAGCTGCGTGTTAAGATTTCTGGACATTAGTGACATTAGTCATCTTTGTAATTGTGTGACATCATTTCTCTTTTCTTGGCTCAGGGTTTGATCAGTTCATTAAAAGTGAAGCACCTTTTGCTTGGCTTGTAATCTGACTGGTGAGGTTAACATAGCTGAGCACCTTCTGGTAAAGTCGCCTACTTCAGCACTATCTTCACAGAATCTTGCTGCTCTCAATTGGAGTGTGATAATAAAATGCTCCACTGAATTTCTCTGTGCAGGAATGAATTAGGGAAATAAGGTTCTCCAGGTTTTAAGTGGCAGCAGAAATGTCACCAAGTGATCCCTCTTCTCTAAAACAAGAGGATTTATTGTGGCTGCGAGTAAAATGATTATGTGCAGTTTTCTTTTTTTTTTTTTTGAATTGCGGATGTGCACCTTTCTTTGTGTTGTAGATTGGACAACTAAAGCCAAAGCCAGTGTAAATTTTGATTTAACATTTCAGAAATAATGAGCTCAAATATGTGTTCCAAACACAATACATGTTATGACTAAACTAATTTAACCTGTCTGCATTAAAATTCATAGACCTTTTAAAATCATGCCCCCTCATTTCATTTTCTTACATTGTTGTCAAAATTGTATTTAAATGTTAAAGTGCAATCAAAATTGTGTGTATCCTTCAGCTGCCATCTATTAGTAGCAAAGCCGCTAAAACTCATTGTTCTCACTGTTAGAAAGCCAAATTGAATCAGTCCACTACATGAAACTAATTTTATTTCCTGGAAAAAGGTGCACCACCTTATTAGTGTACATTTTTGTTACATATCACAAATGCCACACTCTAAGTAATTTATTTTTTCATTCATAGGAAATGTCCTATTTGTGAAAAAAGAAAGCCATAAATTGAGAGAGAAAAATAACAATGAGCAGGAACAAAGGGTAATGGGCTATTTTTCTTTACTCTTCTACAGCTGGTCACTGTGGCATCCCAGAGCAGATTGTGAATGGCCAGGTTATTGGGGAAAATTTTGGCTACAGAGACACAGTGGTTTACCAATGCAACCCCGGGTTCAGGCTTATTGGCTCCTCTGTTCGCATCTGTCAGCAGGATCACAACTGGTCTGGACATCTCCCAGTTTGTATATGTAAGTACATTATTGGTATTTCGTTCCCGTAATGGCTGACTCCCCGACTGTGAGCGTATGGATCCATGAGTTTTTATGCTTATTTCAGAAAGAATTTAGAAACCGATGATAGATTGTATATTTATAGGTTTAAAAATAGATATTTTTTGTCAAGATCCACCTTTGGGCTTGATTCCTGATCTCTGGTTTTGCATTGCCTTGATCCACCAATATATATTACAGGCAATTTAGACTATTCTTCTGGAACAATGACATATACCCATTAAGTACACACAGTGGATTCATATTTATTTCAAGTCTTCACAACAAGTTTTAGACAGCACAATATCATTTTGAATAACTGCTAACATTTGTTCTGCTTCAGACTTCCTTAAATTTGACTTCCTTCAGTAACTACTTTCACACTAAGGAATGATGTTGTCAGGTGGTTGGGCTTTGGGATAATGCAATCACTGATTGAAAAATATCAGGTTTTTTTAATGTTTTCTTCAGTATTCAGAGCTGATCAAGTTGAAACTCACCAACTGATTTTTGTGTGTATCACATTTTTTGTGTATTTCTTTTATACCCCAAGGTCTTCTATTTTTGCTCGAAAGACTCTAAAATTAGTAGCCAAAACGTGAACAGCTAATGTAATTTTCAGTACAATCATATTTTTAGTTCACTGAAATTTTCCATGTTAGTTGTTCATGACTTAAATTCTTATTCCCTCATTACCCTCTGAGTTTAATTACTAGTACAGTGACAGTTGGCAAATTGTGACCTCTATCATGGCAAGTTGCTCCTTTGCTACATTTTATCTTCGTTTTTTTTTCTTTTTTTTCCCAACACGTACCTTTTTGGTGTTTCTCAACTCAGCTGTCACTTGCGGCCACCCTGGCAGCCCTATTTATGGCCGCACCACAGGCGATGGCTTCAACTACAATGATGTTGTGCGCTTTGCCTGCAACAAAGGCTACACCCTGGAGGGACCCTCTACAGCTCAATGCCAGGCAAACCGCCAGTGGAGCCATCAGCCTCCGACATGCAGAGGTAAGGTACTCGCCACGGAGTGCCTGCTGAATTTATAAATACCTGCCAGTCTGACAGCATTTAGGTACCAGAGGGACACGTTTGCACTTTGATAGTTGAACTCTGCCTTCTTCACCATATCTGCTGTTGGCATTAAATGTATTGTTTGTGGATGTGAAAAAAAAAAGAAAACAGACTCAAACTGAGAACATATGTGAAGGGTTTTGATTAATTAGATGCAGCTTAAACAGCTTATTTACTATCAGAAATTGAGCATATTCAAAGAGCAGAGTATTACATCTACTAAAGCTGATTTTTTCCCTTGGATTTCTTTCTATAACAAAGACCATTTTTTATCTAATGCTTCTCTATTTATGTAAGGCTAGCCAAAAGGAAAGCAGGTAGCTGCCAGATAACAGAAATAGGATCCAGGCTGGAGCAAGCGCTACAATGAGAAAGTCTTTCCAGGTCTTCTGGGATTATTCTGTTATCTGAGGCTAGAGTAGCCAAAAAAATTATACATCCTTCAGATGTGTCAAAATCATTCTTAAATCAGTAGACAGCGACTTGTTGCTTAATCTGACATAGGCAACAAATAGGTATTTGACTACATAAAAGAGTTGTACTAAATACTTACAATATGCATGATCTTAAACCTTGTTTTTTCAACAGATCATCATGTAAACAAATGAAGCCACACCATCAAAACTAAAAAATATTAGTAATCATAGCAGATTGTATGAAAAATGATCGTCATTCCAGCTATTTGTTCAACAGTTCTTTTTTTTTTTGTAAAATTGTATAAAATTAATCTAGACAGTTTTATCTGCATGGGTGTTTTTGCCTCACTATTCCAGAGAACAGTCCTTATTTATACATGGATATAGCATAAATGTACTGCACATAAATTTAGCACTAGGATTATGCCACAAACATATGAGATTCAGATGATGTAGTCCTAATGGTTCTTCTTATACAAAGTCACCCATTAAATTATTAGAGGGACATTCATTGATGCTCTAAAGTGTAATCTGGTTTGAATTTCTTAACATGCCAATTTTACATAGCTAACGTATTATATATAAACATGAATCAATATATATGGGATCCAGTATAGCAGTGATTTAATAGGTTTGTGTACCAGGAACTTGTAAATCAGAGATTGGACAGGGCAGATAATTTATTCAGACAATTAAATCCTATAGACGTTGGTTTTGTTGGAATTTATACATTAAGATATTTAGTTCTTTTTCATGTGAATATGACTGCAAAAATGGATTTGATAAAGGATATGACACTGTTGTGTACCTTTGTCAAAAAAAGTTCCCGGAAATATGTTTTCCCATGAAGCCAAGATGTCACTCATTTTCACTTAAGAGGCACTTTGGAATAATGTCACCTTCATCTAATTTCAGCTGAACTACATTGTCAGTAATGACGTCTTGGAGACTTCTTCTGCCTTTAAAATAGTTGCCTTTGTCTGACAACAGACAATATATGTTAATTTGGTTTTCATGAAGCAGCATGAGAGTCTATTATTATCAAAGGTGCCAAATATAGCCCATGCTTACCTTTCATTCTGTTCATTAAATAAAGAAAAAGCCACTGTTTAGGTCATGTGGACAGTTTTATTTTTAACTCGCAAGCTTGCTGACAGGTAACAATTATGCAAATTAGGATCCAAGCAAAAGATGCAATATGAACAGTTTCCAGGAAACATCCCTTGTGAAATGTGTGAAGAGATTTAGGCAGAATGCCACATTACTATTTTGTGTGTCCTTTCACTTAATGTTTTGTTAAAGGGAAATTATTCCTGACAAATGGCTGTTTCATAGCAGCTTGATATAAGCAGGGTACACTAATAACAGAGATACATCTATGATGCTAAATTTATCAAACAAATGACTAAAAAGCACATATTATAGTATACATGTTTATAAATAAAGTATTAACAGCATTAGTATATTGAATAATTTCTTAGGCCAATTAATAAAGCTTCTTGTGAGTCTATAAGTGTTAAAACGAGAGTTTAACATTCTGTTTTCTTAAATTATACACAATGGCAGACCTCCCCCTCTAAAAGCTCTGTCAGGCAAATGGCCTCCTTGTACTGGTTCGCCCTAATTGAAATTATGCAATATGCATGCATTTAGGGGAAAGCCTGGCTATGTTTATGTTTATATATGTAAATTACAGCCAGAGTCAATTACAGTCCTTGAGACCAGAAACATTTGCATTACACATATTTGGAAAAAATTCAATAAATAAATGAAGGACTGTCCACTAAAAGCTGCTGGTAGTTTTGTTGCTGAAGAAGAAAAAAATAAAATTAAGTAAAACAGCCTGATCCATGCCTGACTTTACAAAAGTTGTGGAGAGAAGTCACATGTTTGAATGAATCATTAAAACCTCTTGCTATATCTAAGCAAAACAGGTATTCTCAATGTAATTCCTTCTTTATAAAGTCAAATGTTCTTTTAGTTTTGAGGAGTACTTAATCAAGTCATTATTATGCATATAAAAATATGTACATATAAACAGAAAAACGTATCTATTTTCTTTTGTTAACATCTGCATTTGTTGTTTCTGGTTGAAAAGACAAAAACTACTACACAAAACCTAGGTGCACATTGCTGTGGACTTGACAAGGGTGTTTGCTCTTGCATATATTTGAGGCACACTTTTTAAGTTTGGTACAGAAATGAACCAAACTGTGTGGGCTAAACAACTGAGGAGATTGCACTGCCTTGTGAATTCACCCCTCTACTTCTTTATTGTCTGCTTGCATTCGCAGTGAGCACCATATGCTTCTCTGTGCTATTGCAACAACATAGTTATGGACATAACAGCACATCTGATAAAGTAGTTCTGCATATATTATATGATCCATGAAAAGAAACACGATGCACAGGCAAATGAGTTCTAGGTTTTTCCGCTGTACATTTATTTTGGTGGAAATATGTTTTCACCAAAAATATAATTGTTTTTTGGGGGAGGGTTTTTTTCTTGCTGGGTTTTTAGGATTTTTTTTCTGAACATGTTTAGGCTAAACAAGAAATTCTGAAGTTTATAAGGGTTTTAATGGCATGTATTTCTTTTTCTTCACAGTGGTTAACTGCACAGATCCAGGCATTCCTGCTAACTCTATCCGAGAGAGTAAAATTGAACATGGGAACTTCACATTTGGCAGTGTTGTGTTCTATGACTGCAACCCCGGATATTACCTGTTTGGTTCATCTGTGCTCACCTGCCAGCCAATGGGCCACTGGGACAAACCTCTCCCAGAATGCATTGGTAAAATGGACATTTCTTTCCATTAGTATGGGACATTTATATCTTGATGTTTATAATTAGATAGGTTAAGCAGATAGAACTAAAACATTTTATCCCTGTCCTTGTTCTGTTAACTTTTGCTTCCAGTTTTAAAGGTAAAAGTTTATAAGTTCTCCACTTGGTAATAATACCTGTTTAAACTTTTGAATCAGTTCTTATTATGCTTCTCCAAAGCTAAATACTAAACTTAAATCAACTTTGTAGTGTGAACTTCAACAGTTTCCTTGCTGTGTAATTCTGTACCCACCCCCTGGGTTATTATGCATTCTGTTAATGCCTGAGTCTACCAACAATAATCACCTATTTCTATTGAAATTATCTGAAGTATAGCTCTACATTTTCCACACAGGCTGAAAAAGCACTTAATTTCATGGTAGAGAGACGAAGCTCATCATTTATTTTATCAAATCAAATCCTAATTAAAGAGGCACGCAGAAGCGTCTATCATGTGTTTTGAAACTTGCTTCAGGCTTCATTGACAGTTCAGTTATGGTTTGTGTTTACTGAATTATAGAAACTTACTTCGCATTAGGACGACTCAGACCAAAGGCAAACAAGCACAGAAAGTAGAAAAGTGCTATAATTTGTTTATTTTTTAAACTGTAAATAAAGAAAAAGCTTACATTTTACAATATCTTTTCAAGTTATCGGTGTTTTTCCATATGTATTGCTTGGCATTTTATAAACAAATCCTGATATATTCTTTCTGCTTTCCAGAAAGAATATTTAATTTCTTTAATTAACTTTAATTTTAATACAGACAAATTAAAGTCTGTATTAAAATGAACAGTAAATGCCCCTCTTATCTCAATCCTTCCCACATCCCACTCACCCCCAAATAAGAAAAAAATCTGAACTGAGATATGAGCAAATCCCATAAGCTTGCTGATGCACAGGGAAGCAAATACGAGTAGATCACCTTTAAGTGCACAGGACATATTTCAATCATTGAATAAAACTTTTTCAACTGATCAATATCAGTGCATTAGTGGGAAACCACAGCAATTCATTTCTAACAAGACCAAATAACTGGAGACCGACACATATAGCCAGGGAAGCAGTACACACAACCTCAAGTATGGAAAATCCAGTTACTTTTAATGTTTGGCACCTATTAAATATGCATTATTTCACATTCCATCTCCACTGTTCCATTGGTATGTGGAGCCGACAGCTATACAGACTGAAATGCAGCTTGTTATATTGCAGAACAAATAAATTTATTTAATAAACAACTAAGAAAAACCAAAAGATCAAGGTGACTGCAGTAGATGATGCACTGTTTCAGTTTCTTCTTCTTGAAAGAAAAAAAACTGATAGATACTACAATAAAGTGACATCAAAGTCTCAACTTTGATGTCACCTTCTTAGTGCAAAAGAACTGAGGTTGACACTGCTGTCTGAACACGAATAGTAGTACTTAATTTGAAAAGAGTTTTTTTTTTCCCCCTTAAGAAGCTGTGTATAGTCTCAACTGAGATGGTGTTTGGTTATTCTTGAGCATTAAAAATCCTCAAGAGAAATACGCTTGCCTTATAAATCTATTGAAAACCATTTGCACACTCACATTATGACCATAACGTAGCAGGAGTTCATATAAATCTCTGAGTCTGTGAGGTCAGCTTGTGGTTAGACTAAACCAAATAAAGCAATGAAACAGTCAGATGTAGTGAACTAAAGCAAAATGCTTACAAAAAGCAGATCTGGTTATTATTATTTAATACAAATATAAAGGAACGAACACAGAAAAGTTGATGGACTCAAAGTTGCTGACATGACAGTCAGGAAACTTTTCAGGACAGATATCAGCTGACAGCAATGTTAAACATGTTTTTTTATTAACAAGGTGGTGATAAGGTCTTAGGGATTTTATAGCTGCTAAGAATTTTCTTCCAAAATGTAAAATATCCTAAATGAATCTGATAGTCTGTACAATGGGTTGCAAAAGTAATTTTTCTACATTTTGCCACAATACCAACTCAAACTTTAATTTATTAGAATCTGGCCCTTATGGAAAAGTTGCAGAAAAACTAAAGTCAGAAAGAACGCTTTACTTTCTTTCTGACTTTAGTTGACCATTCATATTTTGTCAAAAGAATACATCTAAGCAGAGAAGTAATGGGAGGAACTGGATTAAAGCATATCTGCATGTTAGAATGGCTCAGTCAACTTATAGTCAATTTGTAGCATGACTTGAAAACTGATACCCTGAAGCTCTCAGTCCAAAGCAACTGAGCTTGGGATGTTTTCCAAAAACAAAAGGGCAAATATTTTCATATAAAGATATGCTTTTAATTTTTATTACTTGTAATTGTAGTAAAAGGTGGTTCTATCAAGGTTTGATGCAGGTGGTGACTGAATAGAAATGCACCACCATTTTTGATAAATTGAATAGATTTTTAATTTGTAGAAAATGTTTCTCTACTCTACACAAATCTGTGTGACAAAATGTGACATTTCAAGTTTGAAAGGTTAGATAAATTTTGCAGGGCACCGTAATTGTCATCTGCTTATGAAGATGAAACCTTCAGCATCACATTTTGCTCTTACCACATCTCCCTAACAGTAATCTAACCCTATGCAAATTAAAAATTTTACTTGACAATGTAATGACCCATCCAGGTGTTCTTTAAATGATTTAACTGAAAAGAAGGGCCACAGGAACAGCACTCTTTAATGTCCGAAGAACTTACAGTGTGAACTATAAAATCTGATAGTCTCATGGATGTGAGCTCAAACTACTCTATTTAAGCAACTCTGAATCTAATTCGCAATTCAAAGCAATTTATTAGAGGGACGCTTGGTAAATTTAACAGAGCTTCCCTGAACATTACTGTATCATTCTCTGTGCTGTAAGATGGGGTAAAAATGTTGTCAATACTACGTTTTCATGTATTCTTCCTCCCATAAAAAATATTGTATGTGTGTGTGTCTTTGTACAAATAAACAGGATTTATTAAGTTAGTCCTTCTGCTGCTCCCCTCATGCAGAGGTTGATTGTGGGCACCCAGGCACGCCACCCCACGCAGTGATCACTGGAGAGAAGTTTACGTTTGGCTCCAGAGTGCGCTACTCCTGTCGCGACGACCGTCAGATCATCGGAGATTCATCGCTTACCTGCCAACTGAACGGACACTGGAGCGGCCCACTGCCCCACTGCTCAGGTACGCTGTACCACACAAACATTTTGTGGTATTTTACACCCATTACAAAATCTGTTTTTTTTTTTCCCCCCCATTGAACAAAATGTCAATTGTAATTTTTAATCTGACTGACTGCACTATTTGTAGCTGACATAAAAAAGCACCAATGGCTCATTTCATTTCTCATTTAGTCTCTAAAAATGAGAAGAAAACAAGTAATTGAATGAATGTGCAACAGAGAATTTCCATACTGCCTAAAGATGGTGACATCTGCAGTCTGCAGTCTAATATTTTAAAACCCACAGCTAGAATTTAATACTTATAATAACCTAAGCACACATATTTAAGAAAACCCATACACAAAACTCATGACAACTTATATTGTTCTGTACAAGAAATGTCAAGCAACTGTGTACTTTGTTATATAAAGTACTATATAACCCCTTATTCTACAGGAGTAGTACTGTACACCCACTTCCAGAGATGAATGAAAGTTTTATAGCCGCTGTATAATATTCAGCAGTGGGCTACTGGTGACCTGCTCCTCTCTGCTTCTCAACTGGTTGAAGTCCTAATTGCTATGTAGTTCCTGCGTAGGTTTAGGCTCTATATTCATGCCGGCTCTCATTGCTTCAAGTAAACTGACATAATAAAGTACAGTAATACTCATTGTTTATATGTGCGATGAACAGGCTGCTTAGAAAATAATACAAAATGTTCATTTCAAATCTCTCATTCCTAATGATATCTGAAAATATAATGTATAGAACTAGATATTTCACAAATTACAATTCACTCCTGACCACTTTTTGAATGTTAATTAAACCAAATAACAGTGAAAAACATTAAACTCTTGTCATTATTCTAATTTTAAATAATTAACTAGAGAAAAATAGATTGCAACTAATTGTTTTTTACCGAGTGTATCATAATGATGGACAACAAAATAACGCAAACTCTGCTTATAATTAAATTGTACAAAGCTGACAAAGTAAAATTTAACATTATTTAAATAGTAAATATTTATTAGCCACTTTTGCAAGTCGTACGCACATTAGATGCATTGGCCACGTACAGCATAGCTTCATTAATTTAAAATGAAGTGCTAGCAAATCACTTTAACCCTGTTCATAACCTAAAATATTTGCTGATACAAATCAAAATGCCATTCATGTATGAATAGAAACCAAAGTGATATCACTGGTATGAGACTAAACTGATGCTAACTTAGTTTAGTCATCTGACTGAAATGTGGAACTATTCTGCTGCTCACTTGTTCTACTAATCATGTTGTACTTTGTTTTTTTAATTAAATCCAGATTGTCTCCCTTCAGCTGTAAAGTTTGCATTGTAATACCGTTTAGCTTTTTTCAGGAAACTGTTCCTTTACTGACAGAACACCCCTAAAAGGCACCAAAATGAAGTCACAACTTGGCAGTGTTGACAAACACTACTAATATCAGAAGCCCACCTACAATATTGAAAGGACTTCTTGGCATTATTAGAAAGAAATTCAAGCTTCAATGAAACCGTGCCAATTTAATACCATCAAGTGCTGCACAATAGACTTTTCTACCCTTTTTTTAAAGACTCTCTTCTGTCTCAAAATATTTGACCTTTTGCTATCCACAAGCTCACTGTCTACTCTAAAAGGTTTTTAACATTTTCGAACTGGCACTCCTGTGGTTTATCTGATGCCGCTGCATTTGGCTGAATGAAAAAGACCAAAGATGGTGAGCCAGTGCCAAACAGCAGCTACAGACCTTTATTCTTCAGTAATTCAGTCAAAGGGAGTCTTCATCTTAAAAGAATTATGGATACGTGGTAAAGTTGAATCTAAGTTAGCTGAGGACCCTTTGCAAGTATAAATCCTTTGAAGTCAACTCCATAACCCGTTTAAACATTTTAAGTTCCACTTTTTCCTTTTGACATTTTTTAAAGTAAGAAAAAGGGTCTTGTAATGTGGAGCTCCCAACCTACAGCTTACCTCCACCCTTCAAGCCCTCCCATGATCTTCCCCCTCATCACACTTAAACAATCCTGACCATGAAAGTCTTTTTTATCTGAATCTTCACTTGGTTTGCTAAACTAACTGACCCAGAAGTAATGTTTGTAAGCAGACTTGAGTGGTTATTCTCTCTTTGTCAAAGGGCAGTTCAATTTCTCTTCTCACTTTGGATGTTTTGAATTTACACAAGCAGTTTGAAAGTAGAGGATCTTAACACCCTAAGGAAATGTACTTGATTGTATCGGTCCAAATCTGTCTTACTGTCAGAGCTGTCCTCACATTTCTTGCTGGAGTGTGACAGCGGCGACAGAATCATGGGTGCCAAAGACTCGTTAGCCTCACCGGGAAGCAAAGTTTGGCCTGTGTGAGTCTGTCAGACCAAAGACTTACAGTGGCAAAAGTTGCTGAGTACTGTATTCTGGCTGTAGTAGAAAGGCTCTTTGTCTCATGTAAAATTTCTACATGAGACAAAGCAGTTCTATGGACTGTTCTTCTGTTCTCTAACCTGCTTTATTCCATGTAGGATATCATATTGTAAAAGCATGGAAGTAATGGTTTGTAAGAAAATCCGAGGGCCTAACATTTGCGTGGATTGCTTTGACATTTACCTTCCCATTTTAATATTATCCTGCAGTAGGTACATCCTATCAGGATAACCGTTTTTCCAAATGGCAGGCTGATGGTTTACAGTGTTGACTTGGCCTCCCACAGCTCAGTCTAATCATATATCTAAGGGACAGATGAGATAGTGGTCCACCGGAAATATTTTCATCCTTTTAACCTGCAGGATGTGTCAGACCTCCAGAATGAAACCAACTTGCTCTCTGACTAACGGTTTATTCACATCTGACACATTTAGTCTGCTTTAAAAGGGGCCTATTATGGGAAACTCACTTTTAGCAAGTTTTTGACTTACCGCTGCTGCATCTTTGGTGGTTGTGTGAGAGGCACAACTTTGTCTGCTTCTTATGCACATCTGTTTGCAGCTATTTTCATTTTTGGAAAAAAAAGAAAAAAAGAAAAGTATTGAATATGTTTAAAATGCCCAATAGACATATCCCAACTTGTTCAAAGAAGCATAATAAGTTCCCTATGCTAAATTTGTTCATATTTAGATGGAGGTAGGTAGTCTCTAGCTTTATTGGATTAGTGAGACTCCAGTCAGGGGACTTCTTGACAAAACCGCCAAAATGGTTTTTGAACAAGATCTTATGCCTGAAGTGGTCTGGTGACGATTTGCACTTCATCTGCTGGTTTCAGACCTTCACAAGAAACACAAAAACTTTTTACTGAAAGAAATGCTTTCACAAGGAGAGTCTCCTTGTGAAAGCTCAGTAATCTCAATAATGCGCTCTGTTGACATTGCAGGCTGTCATCCACTGCTAACATTTTTGTTCAGGTAATAAATGGAAGAATTTATTGAAATTTGTTAACCTTAGTAGCACTGTGTAAAAGACAAAACCATTATTCATTTAAAGTGTTGCAGTCATTAAACTCCAGTAAAAATGACATCTTTTGCGCATTTGTCTCACATTATGGTGTCCTTAGAGAAAAATTAATGCACGCCTTAAAAAACTAATTTAAAAGTAATAA
This sequence comes from Brachyrhaphis terrabensis, assembly GCA_903067065.1. NCBI lineage: Eukaryota > Metazoa > Chordata > Actinopteri > Cyprinodontiformes > Poeciliidae > Brachyrhaphis > Brachyrhaphis terrabensis. The sequence continues at coordinate 113,688 of CAEGAG010136865.1, forward strand.
AATCTTAAGAACTTTGCTTTATTTTCTCAACTCTTACTATACAAGTAATGTATATAATGCCCAATTTCTGACTCTCTTGATAAATGGCACAAGTATATAAAAGAGCCAATAATCTCAATAAAATGCTGATGTAAAAAGAAACAAAACAATACTCATAACTGTACTAAATGTCCTAATCAGAATACAAAGTTTTCAGATTGTAACATTCTGACCTTATTTTCAATCTGCCTGGAAAATAGATCTTCTGTAATTGATGTAAGAAGATCTGGTTAAGCCTTGTGATTACAACGGGCAACCTTTAAGAAGCTGTACTCATAAGAGTTCAGACTGCTTTGCTTGTCTTTGGAGACCTAAATATCATTAGTAGTTTGAATTTCTGACTTTTCTCCAGAATGTAATAAATTTTTTGGTAAGAAGTGAAGATGAAGCAGAGCTGCTTGGGGTTTTTTTTTGTTTTTTTTTTGTCTTTTTAATCGCTCATCACTTAAGTTAAGAAAGGTTTTCCATAATTAAGAAGATTAGATCAACATCATGCTGTTTTGACAGATGAGTCTTTCTTATAATGATGATGAGCAATTCTGAATCTTATCTCTCTCTATCATTCATTCTGAGCCTTGTGTCAACATAACCCTACTGCAGCCAGCTGTCTTATGACACAGAGAAAGCACGTGCTTTTACATTAAGCATTCAACATGTCTAAAAACCAAACACAATTGATACGTTTTATTAATTGTGTTCAGAAATTTATCAACTGTTTATTTTAAACCAAACTAATGTATTGACTTTGTTCTAGAGTATTGAAACAGGCAATGAGAAATAACTGTTTATACAACGAATGCACTGAGGACATTTATAGTTAATAATTATTTAACTTAGGATAATTTGCATAATTTGTTTCACAGTTGCAAATTAACTCTGTATCAAACCGAACATTTTAATCAGTGTTGAATGTGAATGCATCATCTTTAGAGATTATACCGCATCAGCACTTGTGATTAACTAGGAAATCTGCAGCATATGATGGAGAGAAGAAGCCACTGTAAATCACCTGCTTGCCACTAAAAGACGTAATGGAATCACACTCGGCAGTAAACATCTGTTACAGTTATAGCAGAAACTGGAGCCACAACACAGCTGGAGCTCATCTGTTGCTTACAAAATAAAAAAATTGTGGTGCGAAACACGTTTGGGCAATGAAGTTAGTGCAAATGCTCATTTTTGCACATAGTTTTTATTATTCTGGAAGATGGTCAGAATGATGAACAGGAAGTAGACCTTTGTGTCAAGTATTATGGATGTTTTGTTCCACTTTCTCTCTTTTTATCACTTTTGCTATTTTATCTGCATTTATCTGTATTTTATCATTGTCATGCAATAATGTGAAAAAGACTTTAGCTGGAGTCCTGTAATCTATTAAAGTGAGTATAAAGGATAAAGTTTTTAACTTTGTTTCTTTCTTTTATTCTTTTGTAAATTACATTACACTTGTCAAAAATGCAATTTCATATATAGGTACCTAAGTGCTTAAATTGTTTTTCCCATTTTGTCACATTACAAATGACAGTAGCAGTGTCTTTTTGGGGTGGGTTTATGACCCAAAAACAAGGCACTGCAAAGTTGGGAAGTAGAAGAAGGATCCACAATTAAAAATTTTTAGGTTGACAATTAAAAATCAGAAAAATGTGGTGGAAATGCAGTTTATCTGTCTTTCTTTCTTCCTTTCCTTCCTCTTTCCTTTTAGAGAATATTATTAAACAAAATGACATACGCATTGCAGGAATTAAGTCTGGGGAAGATTTAAAGACGAATAAGGTTATGAAACAATCTACCTAGTGTAGCCCATCATCTGAAAATAGGAAAATTGTAACATTGCTGCAAACCTGCCAAGACATTGCTATCCACCTTATCTGATAGACCAGGCAAGGAGGGCATACATTTACAGAAGAATGTCAAATAGAAAGCTGTTGGTGAAAGCATTTCATTAAAAGTGCTGATTGCAGTTTGCCACTAGTCATGTTGAAGACATGAAATCCCTGTGGAACACGGTACCCTGGTCAGATGACACCTTAACTTTATCTTTGACTCTACATTAAAAAAAAAAACGCTATGCATATTTGAAAAATACTGCCGGATGGTGTGTTCATATGGAACACACCATCCATATTGACCAATAGCACAGCACATTGGTGAAATTTTCTTTCATACAGACTTGGAATGAGTTCAGAGTTCATGAGAAGTAGATGGAGCTAAATAGGGGAAAATTCTGGAACAAAACCTGATAGAGGCTGCAAATAATGTGAAACTTGGGCAGAGGTTCTTCTTCTAACAAGACATTGACCGCTAACATACAAGCAGAGATGCAATTTAATGTTTTAGACCAAACCTTTTCATTTGCTTACGAACAACCCAAACCTGTTGTTAATTTTCGGCAGAAAACCTGCAAGATGCTAAAAAACATTTGGAAACACTAAGACTCCTACTTCACATTTGAATGCCCATTTGGTGTTGGTCTATCAAATAAAGTATTACATTATCTATATTGTGACTGTAAGGTAAGAAAAATGCAAAAAAGAGTTTGACTTATATGTATGTTAGCACTTTATGTGAAGGGCTAGACATTTTGAAAATGGCACAGTGTAATTCAGTAGTAACAACACAAAACAATAGGACTCTGAATTCTTCAGAGATCCAACCTGGCATCAGCAGCAGCTCTCATCCATGCATCTGCCCATTCCCTCATTTTTCCTCCCTTGTTAATTAGTAAGATGGTGCATCAGACTGCTTGCCAAGCTGTTCCGTTTTTGTTCTCATCTGTTGCATGGCTGATTTTAAGACCTTATTATTTCCTCACAAAGGGATCTTGGTGAATGGACATTACCTGATATTCAAACCAAAGTCTGACCACCATCCCAATTAGCATAATTATAGCTGTCCCACTGCAGGCGAAAGAGAGTAATGAGGAACCGACAGCTGCTGTAGGACTTACGAGTATCTACTGTTACAGCTGTGCACACCAAGACAAATGCATACTGGTGCTCATCACGCTCTCATCTCCTCAAATGTATGTAAGTACATGCTGGGAGATGCACAAACAGCTCAATCTCTCCGAGCCACATCAACATATGCAGCCGTTCATGAACACTCAGCACCAGCCACAGCCACGTACGAACTTATCCGCTTCTGCTGTGAGTCATTGACCTGACAAATGCACTTTATAGACATATGCGCTGAGGGATGTGTGTAGATGATATGAGGTTTGTGTTCGTGCTTAAAGACTTTGTCAACAAGTCCAGTATTACCACAGCTATTTGGTGCTCTGTACACAGAAAGAGCAGCAGCTAAAGTCCCTTGGGGAAGGAAGGACAGGATGTTTTTGCAACTCAAGAATCAGTCCTAAGCCCGATATGGTAAACATCCCTGACAAAGAATCTGTTTTAACGTAAACTTGAATGTCTCTATATTTCTGTATCTGTATATTTGGATGTAATAAAGTTGTCTTCTATGTTCAGCTGTTTTTTTTTTGTTTATATCTGTCAGAATTGAAACAGGAACAGTTATATTTTTGGCTGGTGTTATGCACTACTGTATGAGCTTTTGTTCTCTCCCCTGAGGGTGACCCCATTGAATACAGTCCCACCCCGTAGACTTCCCTGGCAAACAAACCACTCAACTGTTCATCACAACATGAAATCTTCAGCACTGCCCTGATTCCATACCTGTCATCTTTATTTTCTCTCTCGTTTCCTATGGCTTAGAGTGTGAACATGTCCTATTTCTCTCACGCATAAGAGACAGGCTTAAAAAGAACATGAAGAGAATTTATAAAAGGCACATTTGCGTCTGTATCTGATTGAATACATAGTCAAATGTAACAGATTGGGCAAGGTTGTGACTCTGAAAGTACTTAAGTTCCTTCACAGAAAAAAAAAAGTGTGGGGATAATTCAGGATAATGAAAATGCATTTACTGGTAGCTCCAGAGGTCACAATGTGTTCATAATTTCTTATAACCACATTTGGTTTACTCTTAATGCTGGCTCTGCTGATTTTTTTCATTTTTTTATGGGCAGAAAAGCTTCTGGTGTCAAAGCTGAAAGAAGTATTGGCCTGCCAGGTTGTTGGCATGGTGACAAATGGTAAATGTTCTGCCTTTATACAAGTCCTTTTAACCTTAGCACTTCTGAAATAAAAGCCCCATGCCTGCCCTTGGGTGAATTTTGCATTGTATTACTTCTTCCCAAAGGTTCAAGTGACCACACCATAGCTCTCCGTACTTTTTGTCTACTTGACAGGAAAGAAGCATATGTTGTAAACTCCTGCCATGCCAATTTAAAAAGGGTCTATCTGTGCACACACACAAACACACATATGCTAAAGTGGGTGGACTCTTCACTCTCTGGGTTTCATTGCTCCGTGTCTGGTTATCTCTTGTTGCAGGTGACTCTTCAGGCACCTGTGGGGACCCTGGCACACCTGCTCATGCCAGCAGAGAGGCGGGGAACTTCAAAGTGCGCAGCAAGGTGCGCTTCACCTGTGCAGTGGGACACACGCTGTACGGCTCAGCAGAGAGGATCTGTTTCCCCAATGGGACATGGTCTGGCAAACAGCCATTCTGCAAGCGTAAGGAGACTCTTTAAAATTTCTGTGGGATGTTTTGTATAAATGGTGTGAGAGCAGAGAGGAGTCATGCAGGGAAGTAACAAACACAATTCTTCACAGATAAGCACTCCTACACATGCACACCAAGATGCATTGTTGCTTTAAGGCTGGGCATCAAATTTCACGACTGTATTTATTTCTTTCCTTCTTTTTTTTCAATATTAAATCCCAGTGCTTTTCAAAAGTATTCAAACCCGTTTTTGATACTGTATTTTAAATTTTTTGTCTCATTACAATCACGGACTTTAACATGTTTATTAAGATTATATATTGTTCTATTAGTGTTTTGGTTTTTTTTGCACGAAGTAGCCCATTGTTGATCCAAAATTGTTTGTATGTACAAGTCTTAAAAGTGAGGCTAAATTTTAAAACAAACCAAACATGCTAGAATCTTTTTTTATGGGAAAAAGAATGAAGATCATGTATCCTTGTTTTGTTATTTTGTAACAAAATGTTAAAAATAACTGAATGGATACCTTTGCTTAGCAGTCCAGTTCAAATGAATAAGTTAGATTTTCACTGTTTATTTTTGATCTGATTGCATCATGACTGTTATTTATTTGTATCTCAGGGTCTGAACTCTTATCTGAAAATATGTGTCTTTTTATCGATTCAAACAAGTGGAATGCAGCAACAATTCAAAGAACAAACTAAGCTATAGAGAAGCACTGTGAGAACAGGTTGACTTAAAATGGAAATTTCTAGATAGTCAGGCTGCACAGCATTTATAAACAAAGGAAAAGTAATTGAATGAGCTTAAAAACTGAAAAGAGAAAGCCATTTTTTGGTATTGTACCAACATTTTCTCAGCTGTGACTCATGAAAATTTTAAATAGTACCCAGATCCAGAATAAACAGACAAACACTGCATGCAGCATACTGGCTGCATTAAAACAATGATGATTTGCAAAGAGATCACAAAAGCAGTGCTTCACCAGATGGTAAAATGTCTCTCTGCTGGAGTCTCAGTGTCTTCCAGACTCCAACCAAAGATTTCATTAATTCCAAACACCTGAAGCCACATTTTGTTTGGATTGTGATAAATGAATCATTGTAGGGATTCTAGATATCAACTCTCAGAGGGCCAGCTACACATCTTGCATAAATTACCCCCAAGGGTCAACCGGATATTGAGGCAAATGTTTGACTGGATCCCCCCTCCTTTACTTACTATTGGCTTGGAACAGTTTCAGAATCATTTTTTAATATCACTGGCCAATGTATGGTCTCTCTGAACTCCTTTACAGTGCACCTGTTTTTATTGCATCTTCATTCCTTCTTGTGTTCATTCTGTCTTTTTCAATTCTTCTCTTTTTTTGTCTTAATCTTACTGTCAATCAGTCTTTCCAACTCTGTCCAATTTTCCATCTCTCACTTCTCTGTATCTTACTCTGTTTTTTTTTTTTTTTCGTCCGATACCCACCTCCTTCCCTTTTTTTTATTCCATATCTCCCCACCCCAGGCTTTTTATCCTTCCATCTCCCAGCTGAAATCCTGATTTAAAGATTGTTTTAACCATCTTTCCAACTCTGGGGGGGAGGGAGCAGGAATTCACTGGAGCCTGAATGAATTTCATTGCTCTCTGCCTGTGATCTAAAGCCCTGTCTTGTGTTAAAGCCCATCCATCCATTATTCACAGCCCTTTACAGCGTATGGAAAATGGTCACTGTGAATATTCGGCTTAATAACCAACTCGAATGGCCATCAAGGACGACTTTATGTAATTTCAAATATTATGAAAAAAATGTATGCTTGGTTTTATATGTGTGCACACAGAATTACATGTAATGTGTTTGCATGTGTAATTATGAGCTCCTGAGTGCATTTACAGCACTGTTTTATAAATATGCGAGGTCTAGTATGTGTCCCAGCAATGTGTTTGCACAGTGATAAGTTTGTGCAGATGCATTAAAGTCAATTGAGAAATCACCACGGCAATAACAGCACGTCTGTCTCCTACAAAGAATCAGTATTTCAGATTTTCCAGGCAATTAGGTGATTGAGAGAGCAGATCAGTTTTGTAATTAGACATGATTTGCAGGAGGAAAAAGGTACATGAAACAAACTGATTTCTTTCTTACCCTTTGGGGAAACATTTTGGTGGGCAGATTTATTTTTTTTAATGCAGCTTTGACTCTTGACTTCTTTTTTTCTTGAACTAACACCTGGGTTGTTAGTTTAGTCATAATAAAAGTGATTTCTGCATCTTCACGCTGTACCTGCAAAATGTAATTATTCCCCCAATCACCTTGTTTCTGAGCTGCAGTATACATCACCACAGAGAGCATGAAAACTGTACGTTATTAAATGGGGCTTCATCAGGATTGCTAATGTGTTTTGTCCATCACCACATCATCTCCGGTTATTGGTCTCTCTTCATAAGGCAGTGATGTATAGATTGGTGGGTCTCTGCTGGTTTGTCTCACAGCTTCTTTGAAAGAAAATACAGTTTATCAGATAATAAAAAGCACACAAAAATAGTGATATTTTTATAACCGTGACCTCCGGACTATAAGCTGCTACTTTTTTCAGAAACTTTGACCACTGTGATGCGGCTAATATATGGGTTTTTGTCAACCGATTTCAAAAGGCTAGACTGCTGTCTGATGAAGAAGTTAACACAAACTGAAGAGCAAATTTGCCTTGAGAGGACAAAGAAAGAGACACAGGGAAAGTGTGTGTGAGGCTGATCAATTCCAACACTAAGAAAGACAACTTTAGAGGGTTTAATGTGCAGAAGGAAGACATGATCAGTGACTTTATCTGGTAGGCTACTGTATGTTTTTTTTTTTAAGCAGCCGTTTTGCATAGCTGTGTATCCTATCAATACACATTTCATTAGACGTAAAAAAAAAAATAAATCTGTGTTGCGTCTTTCTGTGCAAATATCTCAATTTGAACACTTGCATCTTATAGTCAGTGTAGTGTTTGTGTACATTTTTTTTTCTTCAAAGTTAGTGGATGCAGCTTATATTCAGGTATGCTCAATAGTCCAGAAATTACGGTTATATTATCTCTCATTTTAAAGCATTTTATTTGCTTTAAAATTTTGTTTAGATTTCCAGAAATTACAATAATTTTCATGGCTGAAACTGAGAAATGATTGTGTGTGAAGGAGAGAGAACTCCAAGTTTGCATTGCTAGATCAATGCATGACACAGTGTCCACCCAAGACAAAACTGGTGGTGTCAATGTTTCCAGCTTGAATTTCAATTCATAAAATGAATATTTACATGGGTATTCATCAAATTTGGAGAAATGACATTTCAGACAAGTAGCAGACATTTTGTTCTGACAGAGGGCACAAACATTGGGAGGTTTTCTGGCTGTACAATATGATGATGCATGCATGTTGATACTAGTTAGTTACATCCATCTGCATCACTGTTCCGGTGGTAATCAGACTAACTAAAGAAACCGAAAATATTTATCTGACCAACACCAAAACACCCTTTATTTCACTGATGAGTCTTTGCACGCACATAGCAAAAAAGAAAGGAAAAAACTCTATGACAGTTCAGTCACCTTGAAGTATTCTTCCAGCTACCTTGGGGGCCTCCAACCCCCAGATTGTGAATCATTGATATAGAAAATCCATTACTATTTTACACCTCTGACCTTCACATACTGTGTTTCCTCTCTTGTATGGCAGCGGTACAGTGTGCAAATCCAGGTACCCCAGCTCATAGCCACATTTCCCGTGTGGACGGCACGACTTTCTCCCACTCCATTGTGTATTCCTGTATGGAAGGATTTTTCTTGACAGGATCACCCACTCGCCAATGCCTGGCAAATGGCACCTGGTCTGGCACAGCTCCAAACTGTACAAGTAAGTATTGCACAGATGCAGGAGTGTTCAACTGTCTCCTGGTCATTTTGACTTTGTGTAATAGTCAAAGTCAAAATATCAAGGCCATGCTTAGTATTTACATTGTGAAATGCACAGAGTTAAATAATCTTTCTGAAATCATTGTGAAAACGTAGAGCGACTAGTATTATTGTATGTATGTATTGTATGGGTTATACTTTGCCATAGTCATTAGATTTACATAGTTCAATGGAGAATTAATACAGACAAAGGAAAAAGTTGTAGAAAATCTGGGATGCGTACCAGGTAAAATTTGTCATATTTAACATATCTAATTTTACAAAACTGGGATATTTTGTTCTTTTTGCATCTACCATAAAATATTTGCAGTTTTTGGTGAGAAAAGAAGATTTTTAGTTCTGAATTTAAAAAAAAACAAACCTTCCCACCTCCGTTCAATCATTATCAAGCTTTTGGTCATGGTTAAAGCAGCGCCAGGCTAAAGATTGGCAATGCCTACTGTTGCTTAGACTTCTCTGTCTTACATTTAACTTTAATAAAACTAACAGAAACTCAGTCAGTTTATTCCTCACTGTTTTAAATTAACTTCAAATGGTAAATAAAGAAGTTCATGACGGAGAAAAAAGTATAATAGGCATACATGAAAATGAGATATAATTGTCTAGGAAGAATATTTAGTCTTGCACTGCTTTAGCCATGTTCAGGATTGTTTTCAATTCTGATGCAGGCATTAAGTACATCATTGCCAGCTGCTGATTAAGCATTGACAATAGTGTGTTTTAGTTTTGAGTTCAACAAACTGTGTATCGATACAAGTAAATGGAAACAGGCATATGTTAAAAGGTGTGACTGGAGCCTTAATTTGAAACTCTACTCATTTTGTATATTATATGGAACAGGCACAGTACCCTTTATTTGTATGAAGCAGAATAATCAAAGTCAATGTGACAATAAATGGTTCCTTTCAGATGATTTTCTTCTTTGTTTGTTCTAAATTGAGGCGATCGGAGGTTTGAACTGAGAAGCTAAAATAGACAATACCATTGGAACTAAAATATCAAAGCTGGCATTTTTTGTGGTTTTGACCTCAGCAAATAAGTCTTTGAGTAAGTAGAAACTAAGCCTGTCTATATTTAATTTGTTCCAGGATGACTCTTGGAGAAAATTACATTGTTCCTCTCTCTGAAAATCACCATATTCTTTTCCCCCTTTTCCTTTAGCCTATTATTGTATCACAAGAAAGATAAATTGTATGGGCATAATTTTCAATTTTGGAGTAAAATGGGTCTCTGGAGAGATATGCACGGGGAAGAAGGCAAAGGAGAGTAAGATTGAAAAGTGGATTGAATAATAATGGTCAAACATGCAGGAATCCATGGGAGCTTTTCTTTTTTCTTCACCTGAAGCTTGCTTGTCACCAAACTGATTCCCCTTTTAACTATTGGCTCACATTAAAGTTTACTGGTCAGTTCAGGGACATCAACACTTAAGATGCTGGGATTGGCTCAGTGTGCCTTCACTAGGGAGGCAGTCATTTTCACGGTTCACGGAAAATCGATCATGCAAGTTAGCAGATCAAAGTCACACAAGGTTTTCAAGGGGAAAAAGAAAAGTTTTGGGGTTTTTTTACACGTAACTTTTGCTTGTGTATAGTTTACTTTTATAAAGCATGTTAGGGAAATAACATCTTATCAAAATGTAATTTTAAAGAAGTTATACAAGGATAAAAATGTCATATGAAATGTGAAAAACATAGAGCCTCTTCCGGAAGTTTTTTTTTTTTTTTTCTATGATGACGTTCTGTGGCTTTGTTGATTTATGTCCACAACCTGTTTCATATTATTTAATACGTAGCAGTACAGACAGATGTGAAAACCTCAGATAATATCTAGATTGATGGATTTAGATGTCACTGGGTTCTAAACTAATTTCCACAATGATCTCGTCCTGTAGACTACTGTTGATGCATCCAAATAGCTAAATATAACACGTATAAAACAACAAAACAAGACAAATCACATTCTCTGATGGAGCTTAAAGTGCTTGTGGTTAGGGTTAGTGCTAAAGTCATTGTGATTTAGCATCAGTAGAATCCCTAAAACACATCAACATATGGCTAAAATGACCAAATCTCACCAGCAAACCATATTTCAGTGCAGATAGTTTGAAACCTATTTGTGAAAATGGTCTCCTTTGCTAACCTTTTTACCTGTTTTACCGTTTTTGTTGAAAGAATTTGTAACCAATACTGTGTCTTTTGTTGGCAGAACATTCGTGTTGTATGTATAAAATGTTCCTGGAGTGGAGTTAAATTGCATAAAGCCTATTTACATTGTGCTGTTTATACTGCATACCTTTTGCAAACGCTAAGCTAAAATGGAGGTGAATTAATGGTTTGAAATGAGGTATACCTTGGATTCCTGATATAGTAGATTAGCAAAGTATAAGTGTTTGCGAGTGTTGATCATCTGGGCATAAGTAGACGCAATTCTTCCTACAAAGGCTCATGGTTTTAATGGTTTTTGCATAACAGTTGCAGGTTCCACAGGCATCTGATTCACAAAGCCCTTGCAAAGAAAAAATTTCACCTCTAATTGTGATGACGAATAGGATTTTTTTACTAGATAAATTGGATCAGACATGTAGCTCTTAATTCAGCACTAAACACTTGGAAAATAATCAAGGATTTAATTAAGTGTTATCAGACAAAAGCCAATGTGTGATTTCTCTGGTGCTGGCAGGCCTGTAGACCCAATCCAAGCAAACACAGGAAGGCTGAAATCTAGAAACAGCACTTATGACTACATTTCTATATGAAAATTTAAGTTGTGTAATAACATTAAGGGTGGATTACTTTAGGCATTTTAATGGGTTCTCAATTTTTTGAAAAATAATATGTATAATTTTACACAATTGTTGTAAGGCATCATTTTTTAGCTCAATGGCAATGAAGTTATTCCTGGTTTTCAAGGTCTGTATTCAAACAGTACTACTGAAGCTTGCAGAACCATCAGAAATTGCTTAAATGCAAGTAAATCTACCATTACTAAACTCTCCAGCCTTAATTTTGTCCTGAAAGGCTGCTTTTATAGGTGACTAAAACTTTATGGACGTCTATAAAACCTTCAATAGCCTTGATTTTTCAGGGTATCTTGCCCTAGCTTTGAAATTATTCCTCTTAACAAAAGTTATTTATTTATTTTTTTTCATGCTCAGAAGTGGTGCCTTGACTGAGATCTTTGTGGGCAGGGGATATTGAGCACACGGGTAAACAATGACTTGCTGTCATAGATATAATGACTGTAATTTGCAAATGAGAGGCTTGGTCATCTGTTAACATAGTTTGTACTGTTTTCATATTCTTCTATAAATTTCATGAGCTCAGGCTGGAAGCTAAAGAGCAATCCCTCCCTTTGATACTGAAAACATGGGTTGTGTAAAGAAACACATTTTCTATATATATATATATATATATAAAAACAAGCCACTATTACTTCATAAATGAACAGATACTGTCCTGCGTGGGTGTAAAAATATGCTCATGTATGACTTCTGCGAGAGACGCAAAAAAGTAGTTTACTACCCACACTGCCTGTGCTGTGGAAGGAAAAATCAGATATGGCTGACAGGTTAGTTTCTGTGTGCACTGCAGGCATATTATAAATGACTGCGTATCAAGCATCAAATAATTGCCAATTGCAGAGCCATTTATTCTTCTGACACACAATACAGGATGCTGGGTTCAGGAACCTTTTATGGAGGATGCAGTGTTGAATTGATCCAAAGAAACAAAAGGCACCCAGCACATAGATTTACAGTACTTATCTCGTAAACACATACTGTAAATTTAAAATCAGTGTTCCTGATTTTCTATAACTAATTAGCATATAATTTCCTGCTTCATAGTGTAAAAAAATGCATGTATGTAAAATAAGATTTCTCATTTGAGTTTTCAGGAATTTTAACTGCCAATATTTAATGTAATTTTTTGTTCGTATACAGAAAGCAAGTCATTTCCAATCATGAACAGCATAAGTGTTGAACTCCTTGTCAGCAATTGAAAATAAACAAACTGACTGAGGGGATCAGAGTTTGGCAGAGACAACCATATGCAGAAAACCCTCCTGCCCCAGAATGTTCAAGAAGTGTTCACAAATCAGAGCCTGTGTGTGATTTAATAAGTAGCACACAAAAAAAAAGTGAAGTCAAAGACTGACAACTATAATTTAATCAGCAATAGCGCTGGGCTAAGACCTGACAACATAGCCGTCCAACACTCTGCCATCTGCTTGTTTTGAGAAAGCTGAGCCAAGAGAATGAGCCAGGAGCAAACATGTGAAAAAATAATCGACACTGCTATTTTTATTTCAGTTGGGCCCTCAATTTTAATTAGACAAATTAGATCAACCATAGGAGATTTCAAATTAGGACATATGGGAAAAATACTGCGTAACTGTTGTCTCTGTAATTTAAAACACAGATGTCTCTCACTCAGGTCAAACAGCACAGTTGAAGCTGAGTGTCTTTGGTCCCATAGTAGAATTTATGATGGCTCCAGCTGAATTACAAACTGTGGTTATGTATTGTCATTATATATCAAAATATTAGATGACTTCTTAAACTGTGGCACAAGTACCTGTAGTAGCACTTGGGCTGCCTTTAGTGCCAATCAAAAAAGATTTTGGTGTTAATTATTTTTGGGATAATTCAGAAAATTTTAAATGTGATGTAAGCCTGTCAAGTACCAATATCCAGAATGATGTGTTTGAGAATACTCTTCATTGCTTCATTCCTTCTAAAAATAAGGAGCAGGAGTAGAGAAAGTTTCAAATACTCCCTTTATTAACTGAAGTTGACAGCAGTAAACCAAGAACAAGTCCTAATGCGATGTTCAATTTATCTAGTCTGAAGTGGGATCTTGGAATGGTATCAAAACCAGCTTAACAGCGTACCGGTTCCAAATTAGGAAATTTGTGGGTTTTGTTATATATGTGGCCACTCAAACTAATAATAGTGTATTTTATTACTTTTTCAGTCAAATTGAGTCACAAGTGGCACTACTTTAGCTTCCCCACCATGGCTGTCTGTTTTTTATACATCCTGAAACGTGAAAAAGGAAAGATCTACTAGCCTTCTTTTCACCAACTTGCCAGCAACTGGTGGGGAAGGAGCGTCATTATTGAGAGAAAATTCTGGATTACCCCGGCTCTTTCTCTCAATAAAGGCATTAAGCCAGGGGTCTGCAACTCCAGTGCTCAAGTGCAGTAGGGATGCAACTTTTGGATGCATCCCTACTCTAACACATTTTAAAAATTGTCATTCAGTGCTTTGGAGTCCTGTCTGCTCTTTCGTTTTGTAGTTGTTATTTTTTTTTAAGAACGCACCAATCTATTTATTTGGCACCTCATAGTGCTCCTGCTGTTTCTCCGATTGATTTGTGCGCTTTTGATCCAACACACTCTGTTGCACCGAGCGCTCCTTTGATTACATGTTTATTGTTCTGAGCAATAACTTCCAAAACCCAAGTGCCGCATTGTGGCTGTTTTGATTCAGTAGTCCAGTTGCATTTCTGAGCACTGACCGCGAGGATTCCAGATATTAAAGAGCCATAATTCTTAAATCCCCTCCTTTTATGTTTTTGCATCTCTGTACTTTTTAATTTTAAGTTTCCCTATTAAGGGAAGCTTTTTAAAATTTCGTTGGGCGTCCAGCACTAATTTTCTGTTCACAGCATGTGGAATAAAATAAATTATATTTTAACTACTCATGAAGGTTTTGAAACCTGCAAAATTGTTAAAGATTATCATTCAAGTTTTTCTGGTGAGTATTATTAATACTAGTCGTAGTTGTAATTTTTATCCTGTGTGTATATTGCTTTTTCTTTCACTTTGCTATAACAGTGGTTTGATTTGTCAGATAAGCTCTGTCAGATAAAAATAATTGACAGGTTAATTTGAATGTTCTATCTAAGACCGGAATTATAACTAAAATGCAGTTTTACCACATCAGTTTGCTTCCTAGCCTCTTCTATGTCCTACTTAAATACTCTTCATTAATAGAAAGTAAATAAATTCTTTGTTGTCATAAAAAAATACAGAATAGTTGCAGAGCAACATCTCCCATAGGTCAACAAATTGCTACTCTTTTTTTTTTTTTTCCCAGCAGCTGAATAATGACCTGTCAAAAGCACATAAAAGGCGACATCCAGCGCAGCACTGCATACAGTATGTTGAAACAGCGATGAATCTGTTAGTGGCTCACAGCTGCTCTAAATCACTTTTAACCGCAGAAGTGACAGACTGCAGGGGAGCAATTAGCACTTACTAATCATCGCAGCATAATTACCACCTATTCATTGATAAACGTCGCCGTACAAAATTCTACTGTTCAGCCATTCTTTACTCTTACAATATATACTGTTAGTATAGGTGCTGTTCATAATTTGATTTATGTAAACCATTTCTGTTATTTACATTTACACAGCTCAGTCAGTCAGATAAATGTTTAGGCTATCATCAAACTCTATCTACCCACAAAAATAATAGAAAACAAAAGATTTGCATCCGATAATGAAAAATGGAAAAGGAAGAGAAAGGTTTTCCACTTTCTTCAGCATTTCTACAATGCCTTTAAAGTTATTTAAATTTATTTTATTGTTTTATACTTTTAGTAGGATTGCCAGTTCTAATAAACTTTGTTGTGCATGCGTTGCCAGCCGGGATGTGCACATGTAGGTGTATTAGCTCGAAGTTTCACATGCATGAATTCAGCCCGTCACTCGGCTGGATGAGTGATGAGGATCCAGCCGACACAAAAATTCCATAGGAAATGAATGGAGAGGAAGAATTATAAATTTACAGTTAAAACAAAATGTCTTTCTTTAAACCTTCCTGAATATAAAAATCTGGAAAACAGAGAATCTTCAGACATGTTTGGTTTGAGAAAATAAAACATTTTCTTAAATATTTTTTGAAAACGTGACAGTGGAGGTTTTTGATATGGGCTATATTGGCAGTTGCCCAGGGTGGAATCAGTAAGGTGTGAGGCAGCTAAGGTCTAAAAAGTAAAGTATGTCTTGTCTGTAGGTTTGCTACTACTTGAATGTAGTATGCAAACTAATTGTAAGGGAAACTATGAAGTAAATTTCCCTTAGTTGCTGTTGAGTACTGGGAGATTACATTATTTGCTTCATATAATAATGCTGCTTTTTATTATATATATAAATATACAGTATATATTTTAAAATCTGATTATTGTTCGCATTTTAGTTGGTTGGAGTGCAGCAGAAGGTTACAAAGTTAGGCATTGTGATTAATTGCAATTAATCACAATGCTTGTTTGATTTATCTGATTAGAATTTTGAATTGACAGAACAAATTTTCACAAAATATGAAATATTTTGATATATTATGTCTCCTTAATCAATACTATCAATGTTTATGATGGTTTTCATGCTGGAAGGTGAACCTCTTGAAAATATGCAAGGTTTTGTAACCTTTTACATGTTTTCCATTGCTCTGCATGCAGCATAATCAATTTTCCTTAGTCTTTTCAATGTGCTGTAGGCAGAAGAGCTTGTTATATGAAAACAAAAACTGCATTTCATTATTTTTTCACTCAATACATTTTATTCACTCTACAGTTTTCAGAATATGTTCTAATGCAGCCTGTTTGTTTCTGTCGACCAATGGCAGTGATCACCTGCAGCGACCCTGGCATCCCAGCAAATGGGCTACGATTTGGTGACGATGTCACAGTGGGTCAGAATGTGACGTTCTCGTGCCAGCCAGGATTTGTGATCATGGGAGGGGAAAGTGCCATCTCTAGGACTTGCACCAACAACGGGACCTGGAGCGGAACAATGCCATCATGCCAAGGTAAGCCCATTTTGTTCTGTGGTCTACTCATACTTGTTTTGCAATGCAGTCAATCTTGATAACCATCACGCTTTGTTGCAACAACCTTGGCACACTAGCACAGTGTCACATTAAATTACTTGTTGATGTTTGATAAGATTAGCAAGAAAGGTGACACTGGACTTCCTGTGTGTTCAGGTAGTGGTGGAGTGTTTATTTCATGCACTGGCCCTGACACATTACATCAGATGTCTACAAGTTCACAAAAGTCAACAGTTTGCAAAGTATGAGTGCTATAATTACTAGAAACCTAAATTATGTAACTTTTTCAGTTCGAGGAGTTTTACTGAGCAGGACAAAATTAAAATGACCTGGTCTTTATCAGGGTCAATACTTTGTTTAAATTTAACTCAAAGTGTAGAAAGAACACAGACTAGATTCCTCTATTGATCATTTTAAAAAAAACACAAAAAGGTCAAAATGAAACTGCTGCATTTGAAGAACTACCAGCACTAACTTAAAGCAGACATCTTGTTTTTGACTTCAGTCTTGTTGTGAAAGAATCCTTGAGGAAATTGTTTCTGTTCATCGAAGTCTGTGGTGAAATGTTATTTCCAGTTTATTCTAAATTTGGTTCCGTTACGGCAAAACATCTCTACTTTGGTTTCATCTGTCTAAAGGAAATTATTCCAGTTTTTGTAATGATGCAAACCTATGTTTTGTACCTGTATTATTTTTAGAGAGAACTACTTTTCAAAAATGACAAATTTAAGTTCTTTTCCTCATTGTCATGTCATGAACTGTTCCATTGAACATGCTAAGGCCTGGAGAGTCAACTTTTCAGAGAATTGCACAATATGATGTTGGAGTGAATTTGCCAGTTAATTTCAAGCCTGGAGAGATTTGCAGCTGTCTGCAATGTGTTTGTATTATAATTAATCTTTTGCACTGTATAGTGATGGGCTTAAATTGTTTCGCAATTACCTTATAACCCTTTCAAAGTTAATGAGCAGCAACAATTGCTTTTCTACAGTCATTTTTGATGTCTGTCATCCTTGGTATTGCGCTAGCACACGTCTGTTGCAAACTGGCAGGATGTTGCTCAAAGTTTGGGTATTTTTGAGGTTGCCACCAATGCAAGAGGTCCTAAATGATGCACTTCAGGTTGGTGAAGGCAACATTGTACGCTGTAACTAAATGGAGAACAACTGAGAGCTTTTGTTTTCTAGAAGAAATTTTGAAGGTGTTTTACAATCTCAGAATTTTAAATTTGTTTGTCTCACACCTCAAACTAAAGTGTTAAAGCACAATTTAGAGTACTTGAGGAAAAATAGCAACTTAGATTTACACTGAGAGTGCAGAAAATTAATAAATAACATAATACGACAGAGCCATCTAGTAATTGTTTAGATTTTCAGTCCATTACTGCAGTTACTTAATATTATTTATAATATAAAAATTGGAAAGATAAATTAAGCATTTTTTATTTGTTTTTTGTTACCTGAAAGTTCTTTATTTCCAGCTTCAGATGCTTAACTTGTGTGTCATAAAAAAATAATAAGTTCCATTTAAAATGTGCATGACCAAGTAATAACCCTATCATTTAAATGTAATGTCCAGATGGAAAAAACATACCAACTGAAAGATTGTGTTTCTGTGTTTAGACAAACAACATGGATCTCTCTCAATTTGTAATTAAAGAATAAGTTATTGTCTCTCTTTGTGAAAGTTACTGCACATTCTAGCAGTGGCAGAAAATCCAGGAAGGGACCTTAGTAGTTTTACACCTATCAGCTCTACATCAGTCTATGATTTATGATCCCGGAGCGGAGGCATAGATTAGCATTTCGGCTGCTGACACCATAAAGTAGGTGTTGCAGGAAAGATTAACTCGTGCAGAAAACGGTTCAGATGTACACCGGGAAATAAAAGAGCCTACAAGGCAAACGGTGGCTTATTGTTGCTAAGGAACTGTTTGCAGGCTGCTGTGTCAGTGACTGTACAGAGAGGCAAACTGTTATTATGTTTGCCTCTTGAGATATGGCAAGGGACAAATTAAATGTGAGAAAAGGAGGCAGAGTTTGAGAGACTATCATGTACACATACAAACCTAACAACTTGTTGGAGATATGTACGCATAGAATGGCTGAGAGTTGTTGAAAATCAAACACAGGCTTTTTTTCCCCCCTCTACCTTTAGGCTACTTGTTGTTTTTCAGCTGCCTGTGTATAAGATGCAGCTTGGAACATAAATAGCCATTTTCTCTCCTTTGCTCAGCCTCTAGATTTGAAGCCGCACGCTTCTCATTGTTCTCAAGCTCCTCGTCTGCCCGTGCTCAGGCATTTACAACATCCAAACTGACAGCGAGTTGAATTATTTCACCCGTGTTTTTCATTATTCACAAAACCTGTTCCATTATATGCCGAAGACGTCTGATGAGTTGATAGCTGCCCAACTGCTGCCCACATCTGTTTAAACAGAGAGAACGAGAGAAGGCGAGGGGGGCTGAGCTGGTGTGTGCGCTACATGTGCACAGGCATGTATATGAAGGTTTCTAAATCTAACCTGCAGCTGACAGCTCCTGCTGCAGCTCTTACTCTCTGCCCTGCTCCTGCTATCCTACCTGGGGTTGATTTGAAGAGGAGGTAACTCTGGACTCTAAGCTTTCCTGTCACGCACACCACGATGCATTCATACAGTCAAAAGACATCTTGCAGCTATGGCCTTCTCTCTCTCATGCATACTTATTCACAGACTCTTCACACATGCCCGTGTATTTTTCTTTTCTTTTCCATCATCACCGCTGTCCGTAGTGCTGTCCACTTACATTGACCTGCACACATTAATAAGTGACCCACAGGCTCGCTGCTGCCTCTTCTCTCACTCTCGGTTCTCCAGTAGCAATTATTTATCTCATGAAGTAAATGAATAAAAGAAAGGCGGAAGGGAGAAGTTTGATTACTAAGTGGGTGATCTACATCCGTTTAACTATTTCTCAAAATGGATGACATATTAAAGCAAAACGCAGTTGTTACGAGGCCTTTTCCTCCTTTATTTTCACTGTAATTTAAAACCATCTTTAACAAGCGATGAGAATCCAGTCTGCTAATTACAGAACTTTTTTCTTACAACTTTTTCCAAAGCGTACACAGCAGCACGTTTTAGAAATGCATGAGGGAAATCTGTATTTCTCTTCTAATCAGAAGACTGGCTTTTCTAGGAGAATTGTTTGCCTTTTTATTTTGCATGACTGGCTTGAAGTTAAAGGTGCAGCAGTCAGGCAGTTTGAGCTGCTTAAAAGTGACGGGAAGCTGGGCATCTGTCATCTTGTCACAGATTGGGATAACGTGCCAAAGGAGTATGAGCTAAAATGCTGGCAGGTGGGGGAAGTAGAAGGAGGAAAGACATACAGAGACAAATGGAGATTCGAGGAGACAAAGAGGTTTTACTCTGTGCATAATTTTGCACATAATGTGTGAATGTCAGTTCTAGCTGCTGAGTTTCTGTGTGATGTGCATACACACAGATGACGCATCCATAGTGTGATCCCAGCATAGGATTCAGTCTGAATCCCAGGTTTGGCATGTTCAGCTGAGAGCAACTAATGCTCTAATGCTGCTTAGAATGACTTTGGAAAATGGGGCCACTCTCTTCTTCTCATTTAGTTCTGCTTGCCACCCAGACCTGAAGCTTTTTTTTTCTTCTTCCCTGTTTTCATGTCATTTCTAAAGCTGCAACTTTGAGATTAGAAAGCCTACCTCTATAGTCAGTGTAATATACCTATTCGCATAACCATTTCTTTTTTTACTTTGACTTTGCCACTGTTGAATTTTTTCTTACACATATACTGTAGGAAATATGTGTAAGAAAAACATACACATAGGAAAATGTGTAGGAAAATACAGGTGGCCTAATGTACAGTAACCACCTTTCATTGTTAAGTGTTATTTTTTGCCCAGAGCTTATTAACGTCATCACAGTTAATTACACCATGGCCTCAATGTCTTTCTAAACATAGCATACCTGTGAAGCATATATGCTGCATAAATGTCTGTATGGAAATGGCTCTGGAACCGCAGCCAACCAATAACAAAAGACGCTTCCCCTTTAGAGAGAAGGAGTGAATATCCCACTGTGGTCTGTTCCATATTCATTGTTACTCATTCTTCAGGAAAACAAACAAGTAAGCAAAAAATATGGCAAGAACATTGTGCCTTATAAAAGTAGTTGCATCCTTGAATCTTTTCACAGTTGCTGTCATTTTACAACAATAAACGTCAATTTAATTGATTAGAATTATCAAGTAAGAGACCATATTCTTGGAAAGGAAGAGACAAATAATATGTATGTATATGAGAGATGTGGTAGATCAAATTTAAACTTTGGCTTTCATGCAAAACACATCATCTTCCTGATAATCTCCACTGTGATGCATTTCTTTATTAGGGACAAGAAAATTGATTGGAAATATTTACAGGATGTATGGAGAGAAATACACAGCAATATTGGAAGAAATCCTGTTAGAAGCTGCAAAACAATTAAGATAAAAGTTTACCTTCCAGCAGACAAAACAGCCAATTCAAGCATATTCATGTTTGAATGGCCAAATCCAGTCAAAGTTGGACTTGGCTATTCAAATTGTAAAACTGCCAAGATTTGAGCATTGCTGTTCACAGCCTTTTCCTATCCAGTCTGACTGAGTTTGTGAAATCAAAGAATTTTAGTCTGTAGAAACTGTGCAGAGTAGATAAAGACACCCTTCAAAACTTACAGCCGTACCTTGCAGCAAAAGATTACAAATAGTTGTTTGTGAGTACCACTCTTTTCAGTGTTTTACCTATAGAGAAAAAATAAATAAATAAATATATATATACGGTGTGTATATATATATATACGTATATATAAAATTTCATTTTCAGCTATCAGTTAATAGTTTGGTGGTATGTGGACTTTAGCCTGTTTTCATTGTGTTTCAAACCTACAGAAGCTTCAATGTTTATAGATAAAATAACTACCAGCCATCCATAATATAGCATGGGGTAAAGATTGTAGTCATGTAATGGATTCGTCATGCGCTGATCTTAGGTAAACCTGTTCATTACTCTGAGTTCCTGTAGAAAGGATTGTCTCCTCTAAATAATGTTTACTAAAGCTGCTGGGCATCAAACTCTCCTCATCTGCAGTGAGATTCATGTTACACGAGGATAGCTACAGATTTAAAGAACTGCCATAATTTATTCAGATTCTTAAAACCCATATCCAGTCTGCAGCCCTATGGGTCCATGTGCTGGTGTGTGAGAATTAACTCAGAGCTGTATTATGCATTTGTTTATTACATTTGTTGAGCAGAAAGTTTACAGCTTTCAGATCCACAAAATGTCCCCAGATTACTCACAAATATTCAATAAACTGTAAACAGAAAAAGGAAAAAAATTCCTCATTCAAAACACAAGTTTCCATTTGGTCTTAACTGTAAACAGTATGCAAAATGGTAACTCGTTCCTGTTTCATATTCTTGAAATATTGCTATGCTTTACTGCACTTAGTTTGATTAAAATTTAGGAAATATGCTTTTTTTTAGCTGTTTGTGAAAGTGTTCTGAGAGGGAAAGAGAAATAGATATAGATCATCACCATTTAAACATCTAAAACCTTTTATAATCAACATAAACATTTACTTAACATTGCATAAAACTACAACATCAAGCTTTAAGCCATATTCGTCTGTTTCCACTAATGGATATAGACAATGCAGAGCAGCTGATGTATTTGTTGTTATCCTTGGGTACGTTTTTAAATTTAGACACTTTTCATCAAACTTCCCAACTTGTCTGGATCTGTATAAAAACTAGCATGTAGAACACCTTGAAATGTTCTTATTTTCTTAAAAAAAAAAAAAAAAGTACCTTATTTCTCAAAAAGCTCCCAGTTTGTATGTTTTAAGCACAGAATCATTATGTGGTCTCCACAGGCTGCCACATATTTTTCACCTTCTACTTGTAAGCATGTTCTAAGTTATAAATCAGTCTGTTCTGAAAGCCAGAAGCGCCTGTCTGCTTCATGGTTAAAATGTAAAGTTTCCCGATAAGTTGTTTCACTTTCAGACATTGTTTTTCTGAAGAAATGTAGAAATGTAAATAGTAACTAAAGTTTTCTAAAATGTAACCTCTATGTTTTTCTTTTACTGTTTTGGTCTTACCTTCCAAATCTTTCCTAATCCCTTTTTGACTCAAACGTCCCTATGGTATGTTCATACATGGACTGATGATGTAATAACAACCAGTAATGTAATACCTGACAATACTTTAACAATTTTGGGTAGTTTTTAATTTGTTCACAGTAAATTTATTATTATTATTTTTTTATTAACCTTGTTTGTTCGATTAAAATAATATTTTGAAAATACCAAGCAGCTTTTAAATATACTTTCCAATAACATTTCTGAATTTAAAATCGGTTTTATTAGTTTGATTTAATATTTTAATCTTAAATTACATGCTTTCATTAGATATAAATGAAAAATCACAATTAAAGGAATAAAAGTCTGGAAATTTCAGTCTGTGTAATTTATCTGTATATGTTTTGCTTGATTAATTCAGTAGCTGACATAGTATTCTAATTTAACTGAACCTAACTGTATTAAAACCACTGACATAAAAACTGGACATTAATATAGTAAAGGTTTTAAAGCACTAGTCATAAAAAAAATTGCCAATAACCTAATACGTTTTAATCCTTTTCCTGTTGAACTAAAACAATTCTTTGCAATTTTATTCAATATAATTGATAATGTAATAATACGTAAATATACTCAAGTTCTTGGAATTAGGGTACATTTTGTAGATTTTGCACAGTTTGCTAATAGAAAATGGGTAACAGCTAGCCTGGCCTTTACCTTCCTTTGCTATCCCACTCGATTCAAATTTCACCTACAGCTCAGTCTGGTCTTTCTCCCATTTACTTAGTTTCCTGTGGTAGAAACTCTACTGATCCAATCAGTGAACAGAAAAAGTTGTGAACATTAACATTGACTGTCTGTTCTGTTTTAGAATTGTAATCTGCGGGGCATGCTGTGGTGGCGCAGGGGGTTAGCACGCCCCACGTTTGGAGGCCTTAGTCCTCGACGCGGACGTCGCGGGTTCGACTCCCGGCGACCTTTGCTGCATGTCTCCCCCTCTCTCCTCGTCTGCCTATTGTCGCAAAAAATACGAGCCACTAGCGCTGCAAAAACTCTTCGGGGAAAAAAATATATAAATATATAAAAAAAAGAATTGTAATCTGCCTGTAGTTTTAGCAATGGCAGCAATGGAAGTGAAGGAAGCTGTTCAGTCCTGTTGGTCTTCTAAATATTTAACTAACATTAACATGGGCGACTGTGGCTGTATGGTAGAGTAGTCGTCTTGCGATCGGAAGGTTGTAGGTTCGATTCCAGCTTCCTCCTGGAATCGAATGTGTCGATGTGTCTCTGGGCAAGGCGCTTAACCCTAAATTGCCTACCGATCTGCGAATCGGTGTATAAATGGGTGAATGTGACTCTAGTGTAAAGCGCTTTGAGTGGTCAAAATGACTGGAAAAGCGCTATATAAGTTCAGTCCATTTCCATTTAACAGCTGCCTTGTTGTAATAGGCACTTCTCTCTTAGCAGATGGTGGTTTACAGCGCAGGCAATTTCTGGTTGGCTTCATAGCATCAAACTGGAGCATTACATACGTCACAAACGTTAGTGGTTAAATAAAATGTAAAACTGCAACAGAGTCCACGTGTCCAGGAAGCAATCATTTCTCTTTACCTGACCCTCTGTATGTAGCAAAGAGTAGTATAAGGGGTTGGTTTTTACCACGCCAGGTAATAACACATGTCCATTGTCTCTAGTGATTATATTCATTCATATTCCTACAATGTTCTTAACTATGGCTGGAAGAGCCAATGTGAGGATTATTTGTTGTGCAAAATATTATTTGTAATACTATTAGCTTAGTTAAATAAATCCCTAAATTAATTTATTGATGATGATGATGGTGGTGATGATGATAATAATAGTAATAATAATAATAACCAATGAAGTCAATTAATTGGTTCAGTTGTTTATTGGCAGATTGTTATTATACTATTAGCTCTAAAACATTACTGTATTCTTGGCAAGTTTTTATTATTATTATTATTATTATTATTAATATTATTATGGTATTTAAATGAACACAGACCATTATGTTTGCTGTTGTTACATTATGAGTTGCTACATTTCTATGAATCATTCTTTGACAAGTCTGTAAGTGTATTCCAACCGTTTTCACAGTGGTGATCTGTCCTACTCCACCGTCCATCCCCAACGGGCTGCTGGAGGGCTCCGTCCTGGAGTGGGGGTCCAGTGTAAGCTATGGCTGCCTACCTGGGTATGAACTCTCCTTCCCTGCTGTGCTCACCTGCACAGGAAACGGCATGTGGAGCGGAGACCTGCCTCAGTGCTTGCGTAAGTTGCTCTTTTCTACCTTAATTTCTACCTCCTAACAGGCTAGTTATGAAAGTAATTACAGAAATTTGCAGAATACATTTCTTTATGTAAAGATTGAGAGTGTATGAGTAGGAGTTCTGCCTGGAAATGTTTTTTTTTTCTCCATTTAGTTGTACTCAGTCAGAAAAACCCTAACCCTACGTATTCCATCATACACATGGAGTGTGTATGATAAAAGTAATGCAAAATAAAAGAAAAGGACTGTGTTTCACCTTGTGTACTGCATTTGACCGAAATTACCAACCTTTCTTTTTCTCATATAAAAGTGAAATCAGGACTGTAGAAGTTCAGTCAGCAAAAGTCATTCTGTTCTTCATTTGTCACTTGGGAATTTTTGACATAGAAGGTAACATTTTATTTGTCCCTCGTCAGCAGTACACAGCTCTTGCATTTTTAATATATTGTGTTGCTTATCTCAGTCATTGCTTTAGCATCGCACACCTTTTTATAAGAGCGCTTTAAACTTCTTGCAATTTTCAATGATTTGTTTTTCTAATTAATGAAAGTGTTGTAATCCATGAATAATAAATATAAGTCAGATATGAAGCTAGAGGACAAGTTGACTAAGCTAAGCTGTAATTTCCAAGGAATCTAAAAGTGAAAAATGCATATTTTTCGTGTTGCTGTTTGTCTTTGTTTTCTTATGTTTTTTAAGCAAGTTTTTGATATGCTAAAGAATATATGAATTCACAAATGTTCATAGTAAAAAGTGAACATTTTGTCATTACTACATAGAATAAATTCTCTAATTTATATGTAGATTAAAAAGAAGTGAACTGCCCTCTACCCTCAGGGTGAGAGCTGCAGTGTTGACGGAGATGATGATCTGAGCAGACTCATGACTGAATTTTCTTATTCTCCCTACTCCATTAATATCTTCTCAGGGATGTCTTTGCAAGTGTACTAATGACCTCAGTTATGCATGACTGCTCAAACAGTGTCTCACTGCCATCTGAATCAGTCATGCAATGTGTCACAAAGAAGTGAAATATTAAGTGGTAAAGTACTTACATGCGTTTGTTTCTCTCAGTGTTAGGACTCTTGAATGTTGATCACAAATGAAATCTCACTTATCTAAACACTAACGACATCAAGATGTGTTTTTTTTATGACTCAGGCATCACAGCGTGAGCTGCAGTTGGCGGCTGTCTGTTGTTTGTTCATGTCAAGTTCACAGCAGTATAGAGACTTAAAGAAAATGTGAATTTTGTTTTGATTGATATTGCGTGGAGTTAACTAATACTGTATGGCTTAATGAGTTACAGTAGTTTGACTTTCAGATGAAGACAGTGAGGTAAACAGGTTTGTTGTTTTCCAGTAGCTGTCATTAAATAACAACAAATCAAAAAGTGTCAGACTGTGACAGAAGTTGATGAATGTTGGTGTATCCAGAGAAGCGAGGACATTCCCATGAGGGAGCTTTTAAGACACAGATAACAGATTGCTTTTGTTGTTGCACAGCAGCTAGACACACTATACCTTACAGTATGTCGCAATTTGCTCATGTATGGTGCTTTGGAAAAAAAATGGATACCATTTTAGGTTTGTCATGTTTTGGCAACAAAGTTGAACCTGTTAGTTGGATTTTATGTGGTAGTTCAAAGCAAAGTTGTAGAGGTAACTATAGCCAGGACAACTAACTGTATTACACTCCACATATCTGCCCTGTTTCAGAAACACAAACAAAGCTATTGATGAAAGACAGTAGGAAATGGTCGAAGTTGATTTGATAATATAGAGGTGCTAAACACAAGGCAATCCAGAACAGTTTCTGGTGTTACTGAAAACTTTTGGAGAGCTGTGAAAGCACATATTCCTAACAAGTAGCAGGTGCCTCTGTTGGCGCCTTCGCAGTCCCAGTGCTGAGTCCCATCGTCCCTTTTCAACCAGAGCCAGAGCGGCTCCCTCCGGATCAACCGTACAAATGAATCTTGCAGGTGCAGAGCTGCCACTGGCTGAACCCCTTACTGTCAGAGGGAGATATAAATATAAAATAATCTTTGTCTGAAACAAATCACTCCTCTAAAACAATTTACTGCATTTCTAACTTATGACTCAAGTTTGTTTGGTGAAGGGTTCATCTAAAGGTTGCAGGACTGGACTTGTGCACCACTGATCTACAATACTAACTCTTAATAAAATGAACTAAAATTTGTGGTTCTTTTGTTACACAATATAAATAGCAGAAAAGCTGTGAAGGTGAACACTGCAGCTTAGAGTGCAATGTGTTGTCTGACTGATATATTATTGTGCCCAATCCAAGTTACTGATGTCCAGATTTGTCCTTTAGAAAAGCCTTGTGTTTACATTCAGCTGCCCAGGTGTATGTTCTCTCGCCTTCTTTAGCCAAACTTGTCATCTGGTCATATAATGGATAAGTTTCCACTTGGTAAATATACCATGTCCAGACACCGTCCACCTCAATTATGATGAGCAGTGACATCCCTCAACACACTGCAATCATTTTTCCACATGAGCACCTTCTGAACAACGTCCTGTGGCAACGTGAGCAAGCAACCTTTTCTGTTCCTGTCTGCTGCTTAGTGTGTCTGTTTTTTAACCCAGTAATTACATTTAATAGCTGCACCGGTAATAACACAGATGCAGGTTTTGACAGTTGTTCCTAGCTGACACAAAATGAGTGACTACACATTAAATATCACTGCACTCAGTAACCAAGTTTCTGTAAAGAACTTGACTCCTCTGCTGCATACTTAATGTGGCAAAGAGATGATGAATCACTTCAGTTTTGCACAAGCAGAATACATAAGAATGGAAGCAGTGAACACGGGGATAAAAAAACATTGATTATATGGACAAGGTTATATTCTATGTATTAGAATGTCAGTAAAGCACCATCTGCGCCAGTCTCAGGTGAAGAATGGAGGCGAGCTAAATCCTTGTTATTAATGCTGACTGTGTATAATGACTATACTCTATGCATTTTGTGTTCCATTATAAACACATACATTTGTCATGAAAAGCCTGCAAAAGCACTGAGGTAAAATATTTTTTTTTAGATTCTGAACTTAACATAAACATCCATAAGTAATGGATATGAACTATGAAATAGTTGGAAAGTTATATTAATGTAAATATTAGTTTAAGATATATGCCCCCCCAAAATCCAACAAACCACTAACAGCATGAATAAGCAGATTTTCATTTTACATTGAAGGTTTTTGCTGGAAAATTTAGCCTGTCAAGTTTATTGATGTTTCTGTTTGAGCAAAAATAATTTTTAAAGTTGAAGCTTTGCCTTTTCTTTCGTGCCCATACCTCACATAGCAAGCCTGCATCACTGAGTATTTCACTTAGTGTAATTCATTTTCACCTCAGCTCATTTAAATACAGCTCAGCAAAACTGCGAGATTCTGCAAACACAAATCTTTACGCGGAATTTGCAGCCAAACAGGATTAAGATGCATGTTCATGCTCCTACCAGCACACAGGGAAGAGCTAAATTCAATGTTTGAGAATGCCAGTTTTTAGTTGTCTGCAGGGATAAGTCTGTGATCCCAACTTTGAATCTCTGAATCTGGCCTCTGCATACTGATGACTTCAAAGCATTGATAATTCATCAAGGAAGAGGAAAGGCAGAGAGAGAGACAGAAAAGTTTGACGTGTCTCCATCTCACCCTTTCTACACACATTCGTACACGCATACACACTGGCACATTAAATATGCTGAGCTTGGTTTGGCTTGGGGCCATTTTTCTTATATATCCATAAAACAGAACATTATTTTCCTGTGGCTTGAAGTTTATGACTGATGTGCATGTCACCTGTTTGGCCTGCATTGTCAACGCTCCAAGAAATACGAACAGAATACTAAGCTTTACAGTGCCATTTGAGATGGGACAAGAATTGTTTTCAGATCTGTCCAGAGGTTTTCATATTTCTCTTGCCATCCCAGAAAAACCAGTCAGACTCGGGTCTTGAAGCACAATGCAGGGTCTTACTGCTTCAATATAAATTTTCCACGGGAGCACATTGCGCTGGATAAGAAGACGTTTGAGGTATTTTCAGTTTAAAGTTTATCCAGCCATTCTTACACTGCGTGGATTTTAATCTCTCTTCCTAGATATCGGTTGCATCACGGATTGGTTGTGGGAAGACCCTGTTAGTTTATGAGTTGTAGGAGGAATGCAAGGAGGAACTTATCTCTGTCAGCAGACATCCATGCAGCAGCACATGTCAGGTCTGGAGGAGCAGCTGCCTCATTATTAGCTTGATCCTGCGGTGCTCTGGCTGCGTGACTCTGGATGCTTTGACTCTCTCCCTCCCCTCTGCTCTCTCTCCCACATACACCAAGCATATCAGAACCACCGACAGCTAACAAGCAACATATACTGATCACTGGGGTCATTGGGGAGTGATGGATGGATAAAATAAGGGGATGAATAGAAAGAGGCATTTGGAAGACCAGAGGATGGCTTGCTTGTCCTACCATCAAACCCATTCAGCCTAAACTATTTGGTGGACATTTATTTGATGTCTATAAGCAATAAATTGACAGAGGAGCAGTGGAAATCCATCAGGATTCTTCTGCTGAGGCCGTAGCTAGAGTCCCATTAAAAAAGCAATGTCATACAAGAGGCTTAGAGAGCAAGAGTGGCAGTAAATGGTTTCAGTTGAGTTAACCCCTAGGCCCCTTCAGAGAAATTAATATTTCACTTGCTAATTATTTTGATCTGAAATTTAGAGCCATGACCTTCCTCAGCTCCTTCTATGCTGCCAAGATGAATATTCATACACCTACTGTAACTACTCGCCGATGAGACTGATAGCTGGAAACAAAAGTGATTAGACGTGCACAATTCATCCCGCAACAAGGATGTCCATGTATCTGCCCACATTTGTCAAAACTGACTTTTTACAACCCCAGTAACGTCAAAGCAATTTGAATAATTTCCTCTTTGAAGACATTTCAAATTATATAGGAAGATGATTATTGTGACGGTTATATAAATGGGATAAAAAGTCCACCAAAGAGAGCAAAGCTCTTAGCTGAGTGAAACCAATGTAGGTACTTGGTCTCTGATCATGTATAGCTACAGCAGAGGCCCACACAGTTTATTATTTCTTAATTAAAGCCTCTCCATTCAGTCACTGTCTGCAGTTTTCTTATGGACAACAAGGTGGGAAACATCAACATTAAATTCAGAAAAAGGCCTGAGATTCTTAACTAATCAGGGTTCTGGACTCACCATCACCCCTCACTGACAAGCTGAGACTTTTTCAGGAGTTAATCGAGGTTGACATAACAACCAGCACAGTCAGCATTAAGCCTGTGAACCTAAACAAATTATGTAGCTTTAGCTCACTGAAACTATAACCACTGTTGAAAGACAACCCGTTTCTTCAGTATCAATTGTTTCCAACAAATGTAAAAACTGAATGAGAACAAAGTCCAATTTAAAAACATTCAGGTTCACATTCAGTTTTCTTCTGATTACTTATCAGTAGCTCAATCGTGAAAAATATGGGGCTGTGAAAAATCTTAGACAATGCTTTGGTCCCCCTGGGTGTAAGACTAACATCTTAAACCTGAATGTGCATGAATTGATTAGAAAGATTAGCATGTTTTTGGCTTGTGTTCAATGTCTGGAGTTATCACAGAGAAAACAACACTGAGGTCATATTCATGAATATGGGTGGTGCTGAAGTGAACGAGGTGTTTTACAGTGAGGATCACTTCCTCATCACAGTGGAGCACCAGAACTGGGAGAGGCTTACCTATGCAAATTTCATCATATGGACACATGATAACCCCACCAGCTGATTATCTTCATTACTTGGCAACTTGACAATTCATGTTTTGATCGTGTAGGGATCATGTATTCACTCATCGTCCCTTGGTTCCTCAGGGGAATAGTATCTAATATAGTATGCATCATACATGTGTTTCACCTTGCTCAATTAGTGGATGTAAAAGAAAAAAACAACAACAACAAAAAAAACTAGTGTAAGGAGAGTAAATGGGGAAAAAACACTCCACTAATTGTTAGTATTTTTCCTCAGAAAAGACCTGTCACCCACTTTTTAAGCGGGGCAGTGCCAAATTGATGGTTCTCATGCACAGTCACTAGCATCCTCTATAATAAGATTAGCCACAAATGGTCAATGGTATAAAAAACCCATCAAGTGATTGATCCAGGGATATTAGTTGAAAGTTAAGTGGAAATAATAAATATGGTAGAAAATTATCCACAATTAACAAGATTCATTGTAGTCTTACTAAAATTGTGAAAACATAATCTTCATTCACTACCATGTGTAGTTACAGTTTTCTTAAAATGCAAAGTCAGCCCAATCTGAAATATTGGGACATTTTTGAGCGTTTAATGCGTCTCTCTGTTAATAAGCCTGATAGAGATGCAGGTTTAATTTTCCAGCAGGAATCGGCCCCATCCAGACTGCCTGTAGCGCCAATAAGTGGCTTCAGGGCCATAGGACCACTTTGCTTGATTGGTCAGAATAGTGACCTGATCAAAGCCCTTCTGAGGAGCAATGCCACACCACATTGACGGAGCAATTAATGCAAAAGGATTAATCACTGAGTTCACTTCCCGCAGTATTCAGACCAATATAAAAAGCAGTCTACA
The DNA here is from genome assembly GCA_903067065.1 of Brachyrhaphis terrabensis. Taxonomy (NCBI): domain Eukaryota; kingdom Metazoa; phylum Chordata; class Actinopteri; order Cyprinodontiformes; family Poeciliidae; genus Brachyrhaphis; species Brachyrhaphis terrabensis. The sequence continues at coordinate 145,150 of CAEGAG010136865.1, forward strand.
TTTCAATTTTAAATGTCCCTTTTTTTGTCTTTTGTACTACAAATTTTCTGTGAAGCTAAATTTTGGGTTAGAATCAGTCATAATTATCATCAAAACAACGAGATGTAAATTTATGAAATCTATTACTGTGTATTTAATAAGTCTATATAATGAGTAGGCCTGTCACAATAACACATTTTGCTGGACAGTAAATTGTCCCAGAAGTTATTGCAATAAACATCAATATTGTTCTTTTGAGATCATTTTCATTTCATCATTTTGGTAATGGCATAGAAATGCAACAACTCATTCTCAAAGATCAATAAGTTCTAATGAACATTTAACTCTGTAACTGGAAGACTCTTATAAACAAAACTTCAAATAAAATTATGAAGACTGTGAACAAAATTGTCCTTCAGAAAAATGGTTAGTTAAGACCAAAGAACTGAAAGACTGCAGACATTTTTCATCCAGTTTTTGGTGGAAAGAGAGAGAAAGAGGGAAAACGATAAATCATGCAAATGGAAATGATTGAGTTTGTTTTAATTTATCATACGATTAATTGATTTAACGCTTATTGCGACAAGACTAAATATGAGATCTACCTTTTGAATTGAATTACTAAAATAAATCAACTTCTCAATAGCATTCTTATTTATTGAGATGGACCAGTTTGCTCAGAGGTGTAGTGATGATGAAGAGCTCAAACATCAGTTCCTGTTCCTGTTTCCCTTTTCCTTTACACATCTACGATATCACTTTGTATCTGCAGCCAAGTTCTGCGGAGATCCTGGCGTGCCTTCCAAAGGGCGGCGAGAAGGACGCAGCTTCATATTCAAGTCAGAGGTGACATTCAGTTGCAGCGCCCCCTATGTGCTTGTTGGAGCAACAACACGCATTTGCCAGGAGGATGGTACTTGGAGTGGTTCTCAGCCTCGGTGTATAGGTATTGCATTTCTTCACAAAATGGTTATACATAATTTTTGTTTGTAATAAAAATCTGTTCATTTTTGTTATGACTTAAATTAATAACCATTATATTATAACCATTAAACATTTTTGCACAAGAGCAACACAGTGAGATGCCCATCGGCTCAAATCTTAATTCATGACAGATGGTTTTGATGTTGTCCATTGGCAGTATATTAATGTATTTTTGTGCTTGACTTAAATGGAGAGAAGTTTCATCACATTCAGATAATAGCCAAATTAGTATTCATTTTACAACAAATTTCAGAGGCTCAAAATTCATTATGAAAGAAATAATCATTCCTGGATGATTCTGCTCACGGTAGCAAGCCACTTCAGTTACTGTCTGCCTGTACAAGCCACTCCTGAGAAAAATGACTTTTTGATTATCAGTCTTTTTCTTTCTGTCACACTGTCCGCTTTGCTCCCTTGCAATCCCTTATCGCCACAATGGTTTCTTGTTGCAGAGCCTACGAGAAGCACATGTGAAAATCCAGGAATACCTGAGCATGGCTTCATGAATTACTCTACAGGTTTCAAGGTAAGATGAGGGGGAGAAAAAAACTAATTTAGTAATGTCTTTATGCACGTAAGCTTTTCAGATAAATGCAAAACAAAAAATAGTATGAGAAAAGACTAGCCACATTACAGTAAAAGTTGATTTATTTTTTTTTTAGTACAGCCTTACAAACTTGATTTCCAGCCATCTGAAAGCTGAAATATTGGCAGCTCCATCTATGAATCTTCCAACATTTCAAACCATCTTTCAACAAGACACTGTAGACAACACTTTGGCTGGTAGCTCTGTCAGCACTCCTGGGCAGGGATGGAAATGATAAACACATAAACCTTAGGTTCCTTTACTACTTTAGCTCAACTTTATACTTTGTTTTTACAGAAGAATCTCTATTTTCTCTACTGTGAAAGCCATATATAGTATGGTTTGAACTATCAAATTTGAATGTATTGGTTTTTATTGTAACAGAAAACACTTAAATGTATGCTGCCTCTGTACTCATAATTCACAATATTCATTATCCACCTTCTTTGAGATGCACCATATCAGCAAAACTCAAAAATCAGAGGCAATCCACACAAATTCAAACTTGCAGATCCAGCTATTTTTAAAGGTATTGAAACTTTGTTTCATCATCAGTCGACCACAAAAAATGGTTTAAATAAATTATTTAAAGGTTAGAGTTGATGGCATGTATTTGGTTGAGCATATATTTAGAGTTCCAACAGGAACTGTAAATTTACCATAATCCTTGAGAAAACCCGACTGATTACTAAAAGGTAGGGTGAAATAGTTATAAAGCTCACCTCATTTTTCTGTTTACGCTATGAAGATCTTCATGAAATGGGCAGATTCTGATGGATTTATGGGTAAAACCACAATTTATGTAGTTATGTATTACTGCAGTTTTGAGAAAATTTGTACATATCTTCTCAGGTGATAACAGATTTTATTTGATTTTGTGTGATTTCCCAACTTTCTTCAATATTGGTGCTATGTTAATTTGTTTATTTAAGGATCCCCATTAGTCTCTACAACCACAGAGACTATTCTTCATTCTTCACAAACATTACAGTAAAATTGTACTTTTAAATGTCTGTAGTTTTAAGATTTGCATGAGACAAGAATTTGTAAAAGTTTAATTGTCACAAAAATCTATATTATAATGTTTGTGTGCTTGACGGCTCTCACTTTACGTATTTCACTTTATTTGCACGCTTTTACTTTCTGAGTGTCGCAAGTTAAGTGTAAACAATTTCTTCACAACATTCAGCAGATTCACTATGAAAAGTGTCACACTAAAGGCAGAAGCAGTTTACATGGCTTAGTGCTTGTAATGGTGTGCAATCTTGCATCGTTCTGCATTACTGAGAAACTTTTACCTACATCTTGACACTTCCAAATGAGAAGAATCTGTCTTTGTGCTGTCTTTAAGGAGTGGACTGGAATGGCTGCTGAAAATATAAACAAAATTATTTAAACACTAGAAAACAGACAAGTCCTTCTAATCTCCGTATCAGATAAGAAAGCAAAACAAAACAAAAAAATAGGACATCAGCTTCGGAATAATTCTCCCTTTTACCACAACACCCTACAGATAATCATTACTAAGGAGAAAAGAAACATTTAGTGTTCAGTATTATTTCCCAGCTCTTTCGATTTGAAGCTGGGAGCTTATTGGCATTTGCATCAGTGTATTGATTCCTTCTTTGTGTGCTGTCTGTTTGTGGCCAGGTGGGGAGCAGAGTAGACTTCCAGTGCCAACAGGGACACATACTGCAAGGCTCCACAACAAGGCTGTGTTTGCCAGATCTTACCTGGACCGGGATCCAACCTACCTGTGTCCGTAAGTGCTTGCTCTTTATGCTCTCACTGTATCTTCAGATCACTTCTCCTGTCGTTGTTTGTCTCCAACCCTTCAGTCTTTCTTCACACTATTTATCTGTGCTGCCGCTTACTCAGAGGGTCTCTTTGCGCTCGTGCCCTGCCCTTCACCTCCTCACCCTCCCTGTGCCTCTGTCAATGCCAAGTTCTCTCACTCGCTCAGTCCTCATCTAACCCGGGACCTTCCAGTAGATTGCTTCTCGTACCTCAATCAACCTGTCATCGTTCTGAGACTGAAGTGTTGGCCAAGATTACTGTCATTCTGTTTGAACAAGCTGAACTGTCGACCAGCATCAAACCAGGGCCGTGCAGTTTATCCCATTCACTTTGCCAAGATAAGTGGTTCACCAAGTTGTGGTGTAATTCGGTATTTCTGTGAGATCCCTTTCTGCTAAAGCAATTTTTCTTGAGCTTTTCCATCTCAAATCGTACCAAAATTGTCCTTTAGCAATTACTTGTAGTGTTAACATTCAACACAGACAGAGAGACACACTGATAGGATAGACGGACAGGACTTTCCTGCTGATGATATGCCTACTTTCCTAGCATATGTAAATGGGAAAAAAAATAAATCAAAAATAAGCATTCACAGTCATCAACGTGAAAGTTTCCCATGTGATACATTATCTCTTGTTTCAAGGTGTCCTGAGCAATATGTGGCAAAAAAAGTCAGTTTTATCTTGCAGTGAGACTTTTAAAGTATCTCTGTGTGTGTTTTATTGAAATAAGAGGAAGTTTCAGAGGGCTTGTGAAAACCTTTCATTTTTGCTTGCTGCCTTTTTATTGTGCTTAAACCCACTCACCGGTTTATTGGGTAGAGCCAGCTGAGGCTAATACTTTGTATTATCACATCCCTCCACAGAATCCCTATATTTTCTATATGGTCTTTTTAAAACATATTGGTTCAATTTCAGATTCATTTTAGATGATGTGATTCTAGAGGCTAGACTATTAAAGTATGTTACGCTTATAGTTGCTCCTAATACTCTTTTAATGTACCTTACTTATGACATAGCCATGCAGATGGGATTGGGGTCTTATACATATACTGGAAAACAAATAACGCCTAGTATTCTAGGCGTTACGGAAGAAAGACTTCTGTACGGCTTCGAGGCGATTCTGGTCCACCATCCGGCGTCTCAGGAGGGGGAAGCAGTGCAGCACAAACACTGTTTATAGTG